>JADRCD010245312.1:0-18058 GCA_019843815.1 Montemys delectorum | reverse complement strand
ACCACCAGACTCTATATAAATTCTCACTGTCAATCTTAGAGCATTGTAAAACTTTAGATTTCTGGAAATGTCGTTTTTGTCTTTACCCAGGGTGTCACTAGCACTCCGCTGGCTCTGGCTCTCTCTGAGTTTGTCCTGACTTAGTTCATATTAATTGCCATCTAAGACAAATATCTGAACATCTATAGCCTCTCGGTCCAATTGATGCTTCATAACCACACCAGACAGAAAAGTGAAAATCATTGCAGGCTTCACCGATGAGGACACATTAAAATATTATTTATTATTCATCGAAAATGTAAATTAACAGGAATGTCTAGAGCAGTATGATTGGAATATGTATATATCTTCTGCTAGAACACTTTTTATTTGCTTCCTGAATACATTAGGGAAAACATGACTTTAATAGTGACAGATCTTCAAGTCACGCTTTCTTGCTTAGTTTTATTAAAGCTATTGCTTTTATTTTTATTTTACTGTTTGGTATCTTAGGTTAACCCACAGAATGAATAAAAACAAGAGGGAAATTATCAAGTGCTATTCAAAATTATCAAAATTTTCCAACCTCAATAAATACTGTACTTGTTTTTAATTGTATTTAATCATATTTTAAATTTTCTCATTTTTTAAATTTTATTTTATGTACATAGATAGGTGTGGTGTCTGCATATTATGGCAGTATACCATCTACATGTCTTGCATACATAGAAACCAGAAGAGACTGTCAACGTCCCTGAAGCTGGAGCTATAGATTCTTGTGATCCACCACATCAGTGCCAGGAATTGAATAGATGAACCTCTAAAACACTGACCATCTTTCCCTATGGAAATTAATTTTAAAATTAATCTGATATAAAGCTCTTCTTAATGCTAATTGCATGAAGTTCTGTTAGTACAGCATGGAGTATCATAGATAATTCTAGTAATGCCTGTTATAACTGTGAAAACATTGTTGTTAATAGAGAAACAAAAATGATAGCCCTTCCTAGTGACTCACATTCTGAGGAAGGATCTTGAATTAAAATTTGACCTATTTCAAATAAGTAAGTAAGTAAGTAAATAAATAAATAAGAAAAACTTTGCATGGTTTACACCATTTAATCCTAGCACTCAGAAGGCAGAGAGGCAGTTGGATCAATGAGTTTGAAGCCACCCTGGTCAACACAGTGAGTTGAAGGAAAACTAGGACTCTGCAAAGAAATCATATCTGCCAGGAAAGCAAGAGGCTCCCCAGGATCCAACAGGGATGACATTTGCTGAAATACCCCTCAAAAAAGGAGAGACAACCCATAGAGACCATATCCAGAGGTTAGGCATGGGCCCCGGTTGAGGGATGGGGCCACTCACCCTTCTCAAAACTTTAATCCAGAATTTCTCCTGTCTAAAGGAAACGCAGGGACAAAGAGTGGAACAGAAACTGAAGGAAAAGCCATTCAGAGACCAACCTACCTAGGGATCCATCTAATCTGCAGACACCAAACCCAGATGCTATTGCTGACTCCTAAGAGGTTCTGACAGAGCCTGACCAATGTAGATGTGGAGGCTGGCAGCTAACCATCCGACTTAGTATGGAGGCCTCAAATGAAAGAGTTAGGGTAAGGGCTGAAGGAGCTGAAGGGGTTAGTAGCCCCATAGGAGGAACAACAATATCAACCAACCAGACCCCGCACCCCTGAGCTCCCAGGGACTAAATCACCAACCAAACAGTACATATGGAGGGATCCATGGCTCCAGCTGCATATGTAGCAGAGGATTGCCTTGTTGGGCATAAATAGGAGGAGAAGCCCCTTGGTCCTGTGAAGGCTCGATGCCCCAGTTTAGGGGAATTCCAGGGCGGGGAGGCAGGAGTGGGTGGGTGGATTGGGGAACACCCTCATATAAGTAGGAGCAGGGGGGATGGGATAAGGAGGTTGCAGAAGGGAAACCAGAAAGGGGAATAACATTTGAAATGTAAATAACCAATAAATATAAATCCTCTAATAGCATAAAAAATGTCCTCTTTGAACCATTCAAACTATCTGGCCAAGGCGACATCAAATATTTTCCCAAAAGTTAAAAAATATACCCAGTAAGAGAAGTTTGCTCTTTTTCCTTCTGAGAACCTTCCATTTCACTCCAAAATTAGCTTTCCTAATCCATTAACCTGCCTCCTTTTTCTGCATTTGTTTATGATCTCTGCACTTTGAAAGCTGATGATCATGATTTGAATTCAATTTGACCTACCTAGCAATAGCTGATCTAAAAAAAAATCACATCTTCCATAAAGTTAAAATTATTTACTTTTAAATTTCAAAATTCATTCTTTTCTCATACCATACGCAAACTAAAAGCAGTTTTTCCTCTCTTTTCTCCTCCAACCCACCCTCCTCTACCACAAATGCATTACTCTTCAGTTTCAGTTCCCAAAAAGAAAAGAAGATTCTGAGAAATTTTCATGGAAGTTTATAAAATCCTTAGTATTACGATTTTAACATAACGAAAGTTAAAGTACACACTTTATGGTCATTTAAACAAAAATGGAAGCATAAACCCTAAATAGTAAACAATACTTATTTGATAATGGATGCTTGGAGTTACTGGATATTTTATGAATATTTGAGAGACTCAGTACAAAATATCCAAAATATCAACTTTGATTTTATATTGGTTACCAAATTAAATATTGTTGAATATGAGATCATTTTTAAAAAGCATATTCAAAAATTGGTAAAAGATGATGCACAAAAGATTTTTATAGTCACCTTATTTTCTATATAGATTGGTATTTTAAGTAGATTTTACATGTTCTACTATAAATATTATTTAAATTTGATGTTATACATTTAGGATCTTTGATATATGTGTCTTTGTCCAATTAGAAAATGAAGGCTTTTATTGATACAAGAAAAATAAATATCCCTTTATCTGAGGCTTGGGAGATGGTTAAAAGGTTGTGTGTACTGATCTTAGAACAGAACCAAGTTAGGTTTGCAGGACCCACTTGGCTGATGGTAATCTTCCATAACTTAAGTTCCAAGGTATCTAAAACCCTCTTCTGGCCACTTCAAGTCCCAAGAATATGTACATATATGTATGTAGAAATTCATACAAGTTATCTAAAAGGAACAAATATATATCACTAGAACTGTATAAAATGATAAGAAATAATTAAGTATTTTTTAATCATAAAAATTACTATCTTTCTTAAGCCCATTTAGTTTTAGAATACTTAATAGGTATTTTAGATGCACAAAATAGAAAACTGAAAAAAGTCCCTTAATGTGATATTAAATATTTCAAGCCATTATATAAGATCTAGAACAAAAGTATACTTGAATTTTCTCTATAAACTCAAAATTATTTGACCTATTATAATAGAAAAATACTCACTGCCTATGTTTTTATTTTTAATGTTATATACAACATATGATATTATTAAATATATTTCAAATGTCTTGGGACACCTGTAAAGTTAATAATGTAATGCATCTCAGTATATCTTTATTCAGCTATAGAATGGTAGATTTTCTATTTACTTAAAATATAAGGGTAAGTTGCTACCAGGACACCCTTCAAAAGTTGATTCGATGAGTAAGCTGAAATATATTTAAATAATGAAATACTATTTATTATGAAGTCTTACATGAAACAACCAAACAAAAAATGACATTTCAAAATCCTCCATATGCTATTAAATTTATCCTAGAGCACTGCATTTGCTGAGATCCTAACTACATGGCATTCTAGACATAACAAATTGTGCAGATGTGAATGCTGAATGATTGCCCCAGAGGAACAGGGAGGAGAAGGAGCCAATAGTTGGATTTCACGTAGGGACACTGTTCACTGGTAACATAATATTGGGTGAAGTCACTCATCATTCCACAAACACAAAGCATCGAGCAGCAGGAGTCAATTTTAATGTAAAATGTGGACTGAGTGATATCAGTGTGGGCTCAGTTTTCAGAGATGGTAGGCAGTCAGGTCAGATACACTGTCAATGGGATATGGTTGGCATGAGGAAAGGTCACTGAAAACCCAAGTACTTTCCTTTCTAGAGTTAGTCTTTAAATACAGTCCTCAATGGAGAAAAATACAACTGCAGTTTAATGCTTGCATAGGAAAGGCACTAGACCTCAGTTGTGGATTAGTAGAAAACCAAAATACAGTCTCATGTCCTTGATACTAGATTTCATAGTGAAGGAAGAGAGACAAACATGAATGAGTTGGCTATTTTGGCCTTCTGTTCTTAAAAAGTAAAACTTGTCCCTGAAGCACACTATGCTATATAGAGTACTGTTTTCCATAGAATAAACTTTCCTAAATAATAACAATATGTACAGGCTAGAAATTGAAAATCCCAGAATCTTGGCAGTTTTCCATTTAAAATTTACTCATGTGCAATTCACCTTTTGTGAAAATAATAGGAAAGTACATCTTAGTTTACAGCCTATGGTCTCTTTAATACAGAAATGAAAATTTAAAAGAACTAATTATCCATAACTAAAAGGCTTCTATTTGATAGTTATTTTTTAACATTATAAATATCACAATAGTACTAGAGAAAAGGCTGGAGATGAAAGGAAATAAAATAAAATCATATCTCCAGGATCTATTAATATTATTGTCTTAACAAATATTAAATTATAACTATCTATATTCAGTTGATTAGACATTAAGAAAATATTTTCTTATAAATAGAAAGTTACCTATTTTATGAACTATTTAACAAAATTATTCTATGCCATTTTCAAAATATCGTAGAATAATAAGAAATTTACTAAATTCAATTTTAGACAAAAATGGTGTCTGGAACGTAGCTTTATGTGGAAAGTTGGATGAAAATGTTTAACAAATAATAAAGGAAAGATAATTGACCAGAAATCATAGAGCTTAAACATTGACTGGCACTAAAAATCAGTAACTAAAAAAAAAAAAAAAAAAAAAAGAAAGAAAGATAATTGAAAGGAAGTGTGCTTGGCAAGCACATATATCTTACTGTTGCATGTTTTTTTTCTTGGCCAATCAAGAAAAAATCTGGGAAGTTAAGTCACAGGAATATGAGTGTATTATTGATAAGCCAGGGCTACAGTTATGACAGCTGTAGAAATTAAAATAGAGGAAAAGTTTACACCTCAAGTAACTCAAAATCATGAATAACTAGGTATTTGGATTTTTAAAATTCTTGTCTTTGTTAATTTCATAAAATAGTAGACCTTGGTGAGTTTTTGATTGGAAAATTTTATATTTTTGCATATGTCTCTGGTTTCTCAAGTGGCACACAATGAGGCCACGATACACTACAAAGACACCAGAGCAGGGGACAGACAATTTAGAGTGGTTGTCAGATAATTACTTTCCATTGCATATCATCGTTTTTAAAGGTACTTCAGTAAGAATAAATGTAGATAAAAGATAAATAAATATTTATATCTAAGTATGTTAAACATCTTTATCTTTTACTCAATCAGAGAAAAGAGAAAACATAACCTTTCAATTAAATCTTGAAGCATGCACAAATTATGCTAGAGTAGCATGTCTATGAGGAAAACATATATCACATAAAGTAATGTGGATCTTGAGAAATAGCAATTTCTCTTTCATTCTATAATGCTGATTCTGTATATGAGTTTTGTTTAAAACTGTATTGCTTATATGTTTATCTGTATTTGTGAGGTACATTTATCAATACAAAATCAAACTTAATTTTCATGGTGAAAAGGAAAAAATTGAAACCATATTACTCAAACAATCAAATAATAGTGTTAACTAGATTGAAAGGATAACTCTGTAACATGAATATTACTCAACTTTTCTGAAGTTGGATATTCTCCTCTGTAATATAAGAGAAATGTCCTGTATCTCACATGGCTAATGTGAGGGTGAAATTGAATGTGTTACTGAATCCATTTCCCCATGGTTTTTGAGAGTTTGTGTTTAAATAAACAGCTTTTCTAGCCTTACTGGTTACTATTATTCTTATTTATAAATAAAAAGCTTATTATTTGTACTTTATATTTTATGTACAAGGAATAGAGAATTTTTATGATTTTTTGCAATTATATTTTTATGGTATTCCATAGGTGTCATAAATTATTATATTGCAAAAATGGAAATATTTTAATATTTGGATATTTATATATGTGTTTTTATGATATCAAAATTGAAACCATTCACTAACAAACATTTGTCACTAATCTTGGCTGCAAACAAAAGTATTGAAAGCCTGAATTTGACCAGTTAAAAATGAAATCACACGAAAGGACAAAAAGACTGTAACAGTAATAAAGAAAACACATGTAACAACAACTTTCCGCAGTTTTCTTTATTACAACAATGGAGAAGACACAGAGATACATAAAATAAAATGACATTTAATACACTATGGAAAACATGCACAGGATTATACATTGTACTGGATAATAAATGGGGGCATGTTAAATAAGAGATGATACCAAAGACAATACATTTATAACATGTACATATTTTCAATAAAATAATTTGTGATGAAAACAAATGCCATTAAAATGATCAAATAGTCAGTTTCAAATGTAAAAAATACATAAAGTAAATGTAAAGTTATGAGAGAAATATTCATAAATATGTTTGAATTGTAGATGTTATTGAAGGTAGTTATTTTTAGTTTATTTTTCTCAAAAGACTCAGGAGTTCACAATGCCCATTTAATACATACATAAAATGAAATTGAATCAAGTATAATTTTTAAATGATGCAGTTCTTCAAAATTATACAGCTTTCATAACTTGTAACTTCATATTGTCTTTCATAAAGCAAAGTGATAAAAATAAAATTAATTCATCTTAAATATAAACAAATTGAGAAATTGTTTAATGCCTAGATATTATAAAACCAACATTAGTACATACTTAAAATGAAATATAGGAATATGTGGATGAATGCAAGACTGTACTTCAAAATAGATAAAAATATCAAACTGCAGAAGATATTATCATAGTTTTGAGTGCCCCTAGAACACTTCATACACACTTTAGTTAAACATGTGCATTTTACACAACTTAAATATTGTTTTTCTATTTCCAGAAATTCTAATAAATTGATTTTATAAAATAATACATTTATTATCCATAGCATTTCCTAATAAATATTTTAGGGTCAGAAGTTAATAACTAAGAGCTGGGGGAGATTCAGTACATGATTGTTAATTTTATCTAGTACATAATTTTAGACAAGATAACAAATTTAAGGTTTATGAAATAAGGAAAGCTATTATTGTCTCATCATGGTACATATAAATTATATTATCTTTAAAGTAAATATAACTTTTGTCATCTGTGAGAACACAGAATACAATTTTAAAATATTGACTATAAAATAATAATCTGACCTAGTCATTATTGGAAAAAGTACAAAATAAAAATTCAGAAATATTCCATTTAGTTAAGACTAAACTTGATATTAGTAAAATCTTCAGAATGTGTAATTAACTATATCCTTTTTATGACTTAATTCATAAGGATATTGGCTTGCAATTTAAATTGATTTCATAATCAATTCAAGAACTGTTATGTATTCAATTACTTGACACAGACAAATGTGACTAATCTATTAATATGCACTGACTCAATATTATATAATATATTTCTCCGTAACTATTGAAACAGGAATAAAGTTTTATGTGTGATTAACAGAAAACCAACTACAGAAAATATACTCATTCCTATATAGAAAAGAGAATAATTGGTAGAAAAGGTAATGTGTTTTTTAAAATGGTGGCATAATTATTAAGAATAAGTTTTTGAAGATAGAAAGGATACTTAATTTGGAGTTGTTGAGATTGTTAAGTCAGAGCATTGTGCACCACAGGAATAAATCATCATAAAACACCTAAAATAGGAAATTATATATGGCAGTTACTTGTATGTATGCCTATGGATTTATTCAGGAATAATTATAATGTCAGAAAATTATGTAAGATAATAGTTACTGCTATCAATAACTTATTTAGAACACACAATTTCTAACATTATAACAAAAATGAACAATTTTGATTATTTGCATTTGAAGAACAATTTGAAAAATTCTTAAAAATAAGAATAAAACACTACTTTCTTGTCTTGATATAATCTAATCATCTTGAATTTGCAAAGTCATTTTAATTTTAAAAATATCTTCTCCATTCTTAGTGAGAGAATATCACATAATACTTAATGTTTATATATCCAAAAATGTTTGTCCTAATTTGGTTCTATAGGACAAACTTTATGCACTATATGTCTTGGTAAATGAAATGAATAGTCAAATCAAAACACAGAGGATTCATTGAACAGTTTCTCTCATTGATTATAATATAATTGAATCCTAATACATTTGTAGTGTTAAATAAACAGTATTTTAATAAATGAATGGTAGTTATCATGTTAACTTCCTTTACACAATTGATGTACTCATATATGTCCTTTTAAATAATTAAATATGAAGGTGTATGTTTTAAAACTTACTAGAAAATAAAATTTGTTACTACATTTGTTATATACTAGTAAAACTAAAACTATTATACATAATATAGAAAACAGACTGGAAATCTAAATCTAACATTTAACATTTATTATAATATAGCTAATGTTTACATGTTTAGATAAATTAGGAAAATGAAAATAAGGAAAAGGGAAAGCCGTTAAAATTTTAAACTTCTTGTTGGTTACTAATTACATACATGCATCCTCATAGTTTTTGATAGAAGCTAAAGATGGATTTCATAAGATAATGCTTAGTTATATAAATCCATGTGAGGAGGATTTTGAATAGTAATTTGTCCTAGAAGACATTTTGTAGGGAAGAATCTACTACTACCTCACAGAGTGACCTAAGAAATTATTATAAAACTTATAATTGGAAGGAGAGTCCCTTGAATCTAGGTGCTGGGGTTACTGTTCTGGGATTGAGTAGAGAAAATAGAGACACTTTGAAATGACTGAAATCATATCCTGATGTAACACATATACAGACAGATAACATGGCAATGTATGCATAAGCAAATCCAGTAAGATCCATCACTGTTAAAACTACTGTTTTAAAACTACTAAGTTTAAAACTAGTAAGTTTAAAACTATCACTAAGATCCATCACTGTTTAAAAACTACTGAAATATTTCAACACTAGGAATCATGATACACATCTTGTTAGATCAAAAGTTATCTAACTATATATAATAGTTAATAGTACACTCACCTTCCTACACATATTTCTATACTTTCAACAATTGGAATTTAAAAAAAAACAATCAGGAAAAATATGGGGTAGAAACTAATTATTATACGGATTTTTTTTATGAGTTCCTTATCACAGTGCAGATGATCACTGACTGAGTCTAAGTACACAAATGGGTAAAGAGGAGAGGTTTATTTTTTTATATATTAATGTAACTTGGACAATAAAAGATATAACTCAGCAACAAGAGCCTTGCCAGTTTCTTAGTACATCAGTAAGTGTGTAATTTCTATGTTCCTTTGGTACAATGCAATTATTTTGTCATTTCCAAAATGATACATTTCTGTGTAACCTTGACATCGACTACTTTTGGTATCACTCTTGGTAATGTTCAGTTTGGGGATGTAAACTTAAAAAAATTAATCAATATAATTGACTAAGCACACATTTTATGTGTTCCAAATGATTTGTGATTTCAATTCAAGTTAAATAACAAATGACATTTTCATGGAAATATTTGGAGTCATGAATTAAGGATGGGAAGAAAGATGCTTAGAAGTGTTTTTCTTGAATATAATCTTTCTCAATATTTTTGACTCATCAGCAATATTATATCATTTATTCAGGAAAATATCAAGAAATCTATTTCAATGATATATAGTATATATTAAAAGCATGGGTCATGTTATATTGCAAAAGTAGAAAAAAATTCCCAAGATATTAATTAGATTGCCATACTATAATAATTAGAATTTTTTGCTGTTTCAGCAAGAAGGAAAAAATCTTTAAATAAGTCATTTTGCAGGTTAGTTTGCGAATTACAAGATAAAAAATAATTGAAAGCCAAGTTGTTTTAAATTATAAATTAAAATAAAGCTGGAAACTAAGGCACACATAATCTCTTTGGACTTCATATAATCAATAATATGTTTGGGTATCCCAAAATTAGGGACAGTGTTTCAGAGAACTGAGTACTTGATTTTAGAGGTTAAATCTCTAAGGCTATAATTTTTGTTTTATATTTTTTGATTGAGCAAGACAAGACTGTTATGGTTGTCTATATAAAGGGCATGGTTGTATGTGCATGCGTGTGTGTGCGTGTGTGTGTGTGTGTGTGTGTGTGTGTGTGTGTGTTTGTGCATGTCTGGTTTCTTAATTGGTTTAAATAGTAATCATTATTTCTTAGGATGTGGTTCAAAGCTAACAGCACATTTCTCTCATTAATAAATAACTAAAACTGGAGAAAGAGATATCATTCTTCGTGTATTTCTTCCAATTGAGTTTGTTTGTTTGTTTGGTTGGTTGGTTTCGGTTTATTTGTATTGTTTTTTTGTTTTATTTTGCTTTATCTGAATGCAGCAGCTTCTTGTTCCCTTCTCATTTTCTGCTCCTTTAAAGTAATGCCTAAAATTGCCACTTTGCATTCTGGTTCTTGCAAAAGGGAGGGGAATGTCAGCAGTAGTGAAAGTGGAATGCATACCTGGATCAAATGTTAGATCTGCAATACTGCCCTAAGATTCATGTGAACGTACTGAACTTAGTAACATTTAAACATACTGAGATTAAGTTGACCTATTATGGACAATGGGAGAGAGGCATTTTCACTTAAGAAAATGTTAATTGGGTTTTTAAAATAAAAAGAAGAAACTTCATGCAATTGTGTTCCTTCAGACATTGTTTATCTCAAACTACAGAAAGCAGAGCAAAAAATATATGTATCTGAATATTAGAGTATCAAGTTTATGGTTTATATAAATGGTAGAAACTGTAAAATCTTAGAAATGTTCACAAAACCAGGAACTTTCTTTTAATGGTATTAAATACTTGTAGAAGTGATTCACAATTTTGTAAAATAACAATTTACATGTTTTGTACTTATGAGTTTTATACTTGAATGATATTTGCAAACTAAAATGAAAACAAGACACACTATAGAAATTATGTTTAATGTAACCAAGTCTACTTTGCAAAATAATGAATTTAGAGTCAAATATATTGTTACTGAAAAAGTGTTTGCAAGAAAAGTATTGTGGAATTTCCTTTTGCATTGCTTTCTTCCAAATTACCCAGATAAAAATTAGAGAATGTACTGAATTCAGGGGAAGGAGAATTGTGTAAGTACAAATTGGACTGAAAAATTTGATTATAATTTTTGAGTAGCCGGTAGCTACTCTTCTGTAATCTCTGTTCAGGGAGTACCATAGAACATAGAACACTAAAACAAGCAAGACAAACTCATGGCTATTACAAAAGTAAACCCAGCAGCATTCAGGAGCCATGGCTGGCTTCCATTTTCACCTTTATTTGCTTCACAGCAATTATCTGTTTGATAAAATCGTTTTCAAACACAAAACACAATAAAAATAACAAAGTAATAAAATTGCAAATATGAAAAGAAAAGAAAAAGAAAAAAACAGTAGGAAAGAAAAAGGAGAAAAAAATTAATGAAAGTTTTACATACAGCTATTTACATTTACTTAGAAAATAATTATTCTACTGATGATTAAAATATTATATCAAATGTCCTTAAAAATAATTTCTTTATACAAAAATTTATATGAGAACTAATATTAATAACATTTATACCATGGTGTTCAGACGTTATTTTTGTCATATTAAAATGAAAAAATTATGGTTATATGCTAAACATAAAAAATAAGAAGTCATAGACAATCCCACCATAAATTAAAACATCAATAGTACCACAGTACACATAAGCCTGTAATATTCCACAGTATTTTCTACCATAATTTATTATCATTCATATAACATAGCTATTATTAAAATCTGAAAAACAATAAACTACTATAAAATGCAAGTAAACATCTAGACACAGAATAAGAGTAAAATTTAGGAGAAATCAGCCAATTGTTTCTTACCAAACTTTTTATATATCACTGAACTACTTCAAAAATTATTTTGAAAATAATAGTCATAACAATAATTTATAATTTTGTTTCTGTATATGTTAACAATTATTAATGTTGGATTGTAGCATCAGCATTTTTACTATATTGAGAATTCCAGAGAGCTAAAATCAAGTCCTATCTTGTTAATTTGACCATTATATCATTTTTCTGATTTATATATTGCATATTCTAAAAGATAAAATGAATCATTTAAAAGTGTTTTAATTTGATAGCCAAGTGAATTATTTTTCTGATTTCATTTATTCATTTCAAATTTAATATTTCACATATATTTTATACATTATAGTAAAATGGAGTTGACTACTCAATATTATAAAGACAAACAGTTCATTTTGTATATTCCATTTCTCCATTTAAAAAAAAGATGTATTTTCAAAATAAGCTATCCTTCATCAAAATAAAGTATATCATAATTTAACAACTATTTTGAAGGTCAGGTTTATAAACTAGAGAGAAATACAATGCTACCAAGGTGTATACAGAGAAAAAACTTCAAAATAATATGTTGTATAGAAAATTATACAAGCATAAAATTATAGAGTAATATTTTATTCACACAACTGACATCTGCACTCTAGATATAAGTCATTATTTGGAATTACTATAAATGAGTATGAGTAATGAGCTTTATGAGTTAAAATATCTATATATCTACTTGGGTAGTCTATGATATATAAAATACAAAAATATTAATTTTACATATTCTCTGTCTTAAAGAAAAAACTTAAGTTTACAACGTTTATATACAATATTTTAT
Organism: Montemys delectorum; assembly: GCA_019843815.1. Classification (NCBI taxonomy): domain Eukaryota; kingdom Metazoa; phylum Chordata; class Mammalia; order Rodentia; family Muridae; genus Montemys; species Montemys delectorum. The sequence continues at coordinate 5,203 of JADRCD010245312.1, read as the reverse complement.
TTAAGATCTTGAGTTTATCCTTTATTTAAAACTAGAGGGAAAAAACAGATGAATTGTGATTAAAATCTATGAAGATCATTTTTAAATACTATTGAAAAGTATAATTTAGCTCTGCTAAACGACATATATTTAAATGCTTCCAATATCTTTATCATCACAACTTCAACAATTAGCTCAAGATGATAATGAAACAGTTTTTAGTCTACAAAAACATACCTCTATGTGGCTTAATAGGGAATGTTAATCACTGGATTCAATTAGTAAAATTTTTAAAAAATTAATCAAACCTTGGTTTTATAAGTTTCTTTTTAAATTTTTCCCCTTGGGTACACTGACTTTCTACTCATTGCACAGTACAGAGAGAATGAAATCTTCTCCTGTCTTCTAGGCTAGCTTGGCAGGCTTCCCTGTTTTGTCTATTATATGGCTGGGTTCTTATTACATCAGATGTGAAAGGGTCCAGCTTTCTTCACCTAAAATGACTTCCTCATGATTTCCACTTACTCTACCCAAAATGACAGGCAAGGTTCTTACAACCATTAACCTAGAGGGGAAGCGAGCCTTGCCGTTGTGTTTGACACTTTCAACCCATTTGTTATGAGTCTTTCTCCGAATCACTTTGGGAAAGCTGCATGCAATCACACTTGTGCATTTTGGATCAATTTTTCCCACAGCATTTCAAACATCGTTAGTGTACTTCAGGACATAATGCCTATTCTAACTTTCAGGCCATTACATTTATGTTTCTCTGTAGAGATTAGTTCTGATTCTAAGATCTTGTTTACCATTTGGTTTTTGATCCATCAATAAAGATACCAGCGACCAATGACTGAGGATGGACCAGGACACTTTGAGTTGCCAAGAAGGATGAAGGGATAATGGAGAGAGCTAGGGAAGAAGGAGGCACTAGTACAGGAAGTAAAGCCAAGTAGCCATGATAGTTGTCAGTTGGAGTGGCCAATGGCTGTTCTGCCCGATTATGCCTGAGGTTTCAGGGGAGGTTTAACAGTGCCCTGTGTTGGTTTTCTGTATCTGGATCCAAGGAAATCTGGGTGGGGGTTGGTAGCATGGCCTGTTCCCCGAGCTTAAGTGGGGGTTAGCAAAAGCTACACAGTACATTTCTGTAGTAACTCTACAAGACCTTAATCTTATCTGGTGGTGATGGGTGGAAAATCCGTGTGTTTTTCTTCCTGTACTTTCTTGGTACTTAGTTCTTGGATTCTTTTTAAACAGATAAGAAGAATCCCTTATACACAACTTCTGGCTCTGCCATATCTCTAGAACTGAAAAAATCTGAAGGAATATCACACACACACACTCTTTAGGGAATTTAAATATTTTTGAGTGGGTTAATCTCTATTAAGCCAAAAAATCTATTCAGCTGTTGATTCTCACAGCCTTATGATATAAACTTCCAAGTCATGTTTTAATCATTTGCAATATGAATACCTAAATAATAATTTGACATTACATGCTTCATGAATATTGGACTATATGTCCTTCATTCTCCTAACAAGATGATACAAAGTAACAATGTACATTATCAACTTCAGCCACAACATGGGAGAAAACCCATGAAACCTTTTAACGAGAGTGAATATTGGTAGACCAGATGACTGTTAGTTTCTTTGCAATTAACTCTCTGAATCACTTCAGTAATACATGTTGTCTCATCACTTATACTTAGTCATATGAATGCAAAGTATATAATGACTACACCTGTTATATGCTGCTAACATTTTTTAACTCCCTTTAAGATTCTGAGAGTTAATTATCAAGTTTTTATAAGCCATTGAGACATAGTCCCACCCCTATGATTGTCCTGAGGCAAACATGTCCAAATTTTCTACAGACGCATTAGGTTGGTTTTGTTGTTGTTTTGTTGTTGTTGTTGTTGTTGTTGTTGTTGTTGTTGTTTTTCTAATTGCTAAGGAAAGCAGCTCTTGTGTCAAAGATTTCTCTTATGTAATTTACATACTTGGAATTTAATTACCTCAAGTATCTTTGGAAACTTCCTCCTACGGGAAACACTTCATCAATTTCACATTCATATAAGATATATGCTATTTATTTGCTATTTATAGGCTATTTATTTACTGTCTATAGAATACTGAGACATGAACTATAAATATAATGGCTAAATTTACATTTGACAGATTGTATCATTACTTAAAGTTTAGTTTATATTTTACAAGGTATTATTTTTGACAGATAACAATTAACAGTATGAGAATGTTATGTGTTGTACAGCATAGTATATAAAATTTTGTTTCTATCTTCTTAAATATTAATATTATTATTCAGAAAGTTTAATATATATAAAAATGGGAGTTATTCTCTTTCTATGGTGATGTTGTAAGATAATTATGTCATTGCATCTATTGTTATATTATAATTATTATTATTTAGTTTTATTTATTATTTTACATAAATTTTCATTTTTGTCTATAAAGCACTAAAATTTTTGTTTGAAATTATAACAAATAGCTAAATTAAATCAATCATAACTTAATTTGCCGAATGAAACAATGTGAGAATTCAGGAAGTTGGCACACTTTAGATTCTTTTGTCAACTAGATTGATTTAGTTTGAGATTCTATTTAATTCATATTTAGGAGACATGCATGGAATATAATTACCATAATAATAATATAATTGTAGATGAGGTTGTTGGTATTTCAAATTGACTAGGACAAATAAATTGATAAATGGTACTATAACCAGCCACTTTTTTATACGAAAATCAATCATTTTCCAAAGGCAAGATTTAAGTATATATAAGTCAAGTAGACTTGAGATGAATCAGTCATTTTACTTCCTAATGGCAAATCTGTAAAATGAGCAGTTCTTCCTTGCTCCGCTCCTAAGAATATAATGTGAAATCACGGGAACGCTTTTCAAATAAAAAAAAATAATACTAGGAGCTACCTGTAATAATCCTGGAGGATCCTTTTTTTGAAATTTCAAAAATATACAGTTTAAAGTAATTGTGAATAAATACTAGCAATACTTGGTTACAAGTTCAATCAGTTTTAAACCTTATGGTCTGTATAATGTAGTTTAATAAAAAATGAATGGTATCAAACTTCATTCAACTTTAAAGGACTAGTATATTAAAAATTATGTCACACTGATGCCATATTGAAATTATAAGTTCAATCATATAACCCGAATGATGTTTTATATTTTTCTTATTTGAAAAATATTATATTTTATTAATGATATATGCTACAAGTGAAATGAGCCACAATTTTATGAATGAATATTTTTGTTCTCATCACATATATGTAATGAAATATATTTAAAAATATATTGTATAAGCCCCCATTCATAAATCAAATAATAATATGTATTATGAGGAAATATTTTAATTTGTAACTAACTGACAGAATTGAATATCATTTTCATCTGCTATATGCTCTGTCTTCATTATATTCATAGAATGATTCTGAGAATAATTTTAATAACATGGTATGTTATTTTCATAATAATGTATAGTGGACTAAGGATTATACCTGTCAAAACATCAGTGATTGGTTTATATTTAAACCTGGTTAAAAGTTTCCTGCTTTATTTGACCCTACTTGTAACTCCAGCTATAGTTGTTCTTTGTGAATGTGTGTGTGTGTGTGTGTGTGTGTGTGTGTGTGTGTGTGTGTACAGAATGAGACAAGATATTTGACATGGATGTATCACACAAGTGGTTAATTTTAGAATATATAATGAGTTCTAAAATTCAATAGAACAAAATCAATTAACACAGATAAAACTGAGCATATATGTAATCCCAAAACTTGTGGGGCCAAAAAGAGAGAATAACATGATCTTGAGGCCAGCCTGGGTTACAGAATGAGAGCCTACCTTAAAGAAACAAAGAGGGGTGGGGTATGACCTGGTGGATGAGAGTGTTTGTCAAACTGCATTTTAAGTTGCTTCTGCCTCAGTGATTTTGTTTCCAAAATCAACTTCCTCTGTCAGGCATGGCTGAACTAGTCTTCAGCTGTGGACAAACAAACTAGCACTGGAAAGCAAGCTCCCCGTGTCTGGCAGAGAACTTGTCTTTGCAAATGCTTCTTCTCATCGCAACAAAAGTTTCAGGCAAATTTTCACCTGTCCTCCCCTTCATTCCTCTCCCTCTGTTCATCATCTCCATTTCAATGATATTGCTAAAGATATCAAATCATTTTTTTTTAAATATCCAATATCTCATATTGACAAAGACTGTGAAACTCCATTATTATATGCAGCAGTAATCATGATTAGAACCTAAAGCTGACATTTCAGTTTATCTATGTTAATTTTTCATTATTTGTAAAATAATCAGTGGATTTAAAAAGATGATGTCGTGCTAATTTTAAGAGAGGATAGCATCTTGCTTACCTTTAATAATGTTGGGCTTTGGGGGCATGCTGAACTCGTATACAGTAGGCTCAGAATACCCCAGTCTGTTGGCAGCTGTGATTTGCACTTCATAGCCCATTGTCCATTGCAGATGCTCCAAAATAATGTGGTCTTTATTTCCCTGCACTTTCTTCTCTAGCCACTGATCTTCCTTGTCTTTCTGTGGAAGTAGAGAAAGGAGGCTTACGTAAATAGTGCTATGAAAATGTTTCATTTTAAATACAATTTATTGGAATACTGAAATATTTTTATCTCAATGTTCTAAAAACGTGTAAAATTTCTAAAGCAATCAATTCTGTGTCATTTCTAATATTTGTCTATATGAACATTAACATACTAGCCAAGAACTGATGATATTGCAAATTAATCATGTGGTAGTATAATTCAACCTATTTAATTTTACTCTTTATACACACACACAAACTTGGTTTACAGTCATTTTCAACTATTAGTCAAAAAAAGGATAATTGAATAATTGCCAGATACTATTACTAATATTTGTTGAAGAGAGCTATCTATGAAGTAAATATAGGAAAATATTTATAGATGGTACTATCAGTGGTGACTATAAGGAAACAATACACAAGGAACATATAGCAAACACATTTTTAATAATCCTATCCAATAGTATGTTTTTCCATGAACATGGAAAAACCAAATAGGTCATTTTTGTCTGCGTTCTTCTTTCCTTTCTCTCATTCTCTTTTTCCATCTATCCATCCATCCATCCATCCATCCATCCATCCATCTATCTGTCTCTATCTCTATCTCTATCTCTATCTCTATCTCTATCTCTATCTCT
>JADRCD010245311.1:0-18056 GCA_019843815.1 Montemys delectorum | reverse complement strand
ACCACCAGACTCTATATAAATTCTCACTGTCAATCTTAGAGCATTGTGAAACTTTAGATTTCTGGAAATGTCGTTTTTGTCTTTACCCAGGGTGTCACTAGCACTCCGCTGGCTCTGGCTCTCTCTGAGTTTGTCCTGACTTAGTTCATATTAATTGCCATCTAAGACAAATATCTGAACATCTATAGCCTCTCGGTCCAATTGATGCTTCATAACCACACCAGACAGAAAAGTGAAAATCATTGCAGGCTTCACCGATGAGGACACATTAAAATATTATTTATTATTCATCGAAAATGTAAATTAACAGGAATGTCTAGAGCAGTATGATTGGAATATGTATATATCTTCTGCTAGAACACTTTTTATTTGCTTCCTGAATACATTAGGGAAAACATGACTTTAATAGTGACAGATCTTCAAGTCACGCTTTCTTGCTTAGTTTTATTAAAGCTATTGCTTTTATTTTTATTTTACTGTTTGGTATCTTAGGTTAACCCACAGAATGAATAAAAACAAGAGGGAAATTATCAAGTGCTATTCAAAATTATCAAAATTTTCCAACCTCAATAAATACTGTACTTGTTTTTAATTGTATTTAATCATATTTTAAATTTTCTCATTTTTTAAATTTTATTTTATGTACATAGATAGGTGTGGTGTCTGCATATTATGGCAGTATACCATCTACATGTCTTGCATACATAGAAACCAGAAGAGACTGTCAACGTCCCTGAAGCTGGAGCTATAGATTCTTGTGATCCACCACATCAGTGCCAGGAATTCAATAGATGAACCTCTAAAACACTGACCATCTTTCCCTATGGAAATTAATTTTAAAATTAATCTGATATAAAGCTCTTCTTAATGCTAATTGCATGAAGTTCTGTTAGTACAGCATGGAGTATCATAGATAATTCTAGTAATGCCTGTTATAACTGTGAAAACATTGTTGTTAATAGAGAAACAAAAATGATAGCCCTTCCTAGTGACTCACATTCTGAGGAAGGATCTTGAATTAAAATTTGACCTATTTCAAATAAGTAAGTAAATAAATAAATAAATAAGAAAAACTTTGCATGGTTTACACCATTTAATCCTAGCACTCAGAAGGCAGAGAGGCAGTTGGATCAATGAGTTTGAAGCCACCCTGGTCAACACAGTGAGTTGAAGGAAAACTAGGACTCTGCAAAGAAATCATATCTGCCAGGAAAGCAAGAGGCTCCCCAGGATCCAACAGGGATGACATTTGCTGAAATACCCCTCAAAAAAGGAGAGACAACCCATAGAGACCATATCCAGAGGTTAGGCATGGGCCCCGGTTGAGGGATGGGGCCACTCACCCTTCTCAAAACTTTAATCCAGAATTTCTCCTGTCTAAAGGAAACGCATGGACAAAGAGTGGAACAGAAACTGAAGGAAAAGCCATCCAGAGACCAACCTACCTAGGGATCCATCTAATCTGCAGACACCAAACCCAGATGCTATTGCTGACTCCTAAGAGGTTCTGACAGAGCCTGACCAATGTAGATGTGGAGGCTGGCAGCTAACCATCCGACTTAGTATGGAGGCCCCAAATGAAAGAGTTAGGGTAAGGGCTGAAGGAGCTGAAGGGGTTAGTAGCCCCATAGGAGGAACAACAATATCAACCAACCAGACCCCGCACCCCTGAGCTCCCAGGGACTAAATCACCAACCAAACAGTACATATGGAGGGATCCATGGCTCCAGCTGCATATGTAGCAGAGGATTGCCTTGTTGGGCATAAATAGGAGGAGAAGCCCCTTGGTCCTATGAAGGCTCGATGCCCCAGTTTAGGGGAATTCCAGGGCGGGGAGGCAGGAGTGGGTGGGTGGATTGGGGAACACCCTCATATAAGTAGGAGCAGGGGGGATGGGATAAGGAGGTTGCAGAAGGGAAACCAGAAAGGGGAATAACATTTGAAATGTAAATAACCAATAAATATAAATCCTCTAATAGCATAAAAAATGTCCTCTTTGAACCATTCAAACTATCTGGCCAAGGCGACATCAAATATTTTCCCAAAAGTTAAAAAATATACCCAGTAAGAGAAGTTTGCTCTTTTTCCTTCTGAGAACCTTCCATTTCACTCCAAAATTAGCTTTCCTAATCCATTAACCTGCCTCCTTTTTCTGCATTTATTTATGATCTCTGCACTTTGAAAGCTGATGATCATGATTTGAATTCAATTTGACCTACCTAGCAATAGCTGATCTCAAAAAAAATCACATCTTCCATAAAGTTAAAATTATTTACTTTTAAATTTCAAAATTCATTCTTTTCTCATACCATACGCAAACTAAAAGCAGTTTTTCCTCTCTTTTCTCCTCCAACCCACCCTCCTCTACCACAAATGCATTACTCTTCAGTTTCAGTTCCCAAAAAGAAAAGAAGATTCTGAGAAATTTTCATGGAAGTTTATAAAATCCTTAGTATTACGATTTTAACATAACGAAAGTTAAAGTACACACTTTATGGTCATTTAAACAAAAATGGAAGCATAAACCCTAAATAGTAAACAATACTTATTTGATAATGGATGCTTGGAGTTACTGGATATTTTATGAATATTTGAGAGACTCAGTACAAAATATCCAAAATATCAACTTTGATTTTATATTGGTTACCAAATTAAATATTGTTGAATATGAGATCATTTTTAAAAAGCATATTCAAAAATTGGTAAAAGATGATGCACAAAAGATTTTTATAGTCACCTTATTTTCTATATAGATTGGTATTTTAAGTAGATTTTACATGTTCTACTATAAATATTATTTAAATTTGATGTTATACATTTAGGATCTTTGATATATGTGTCTTTGTCCAATTAGAAAATGAAGGCTTTTATTGATACAAGAAAAATAAATATCCCTTTATCTGAGGCTTGGGAGATGGTTAAAAGGTTGTGTGTACTGATCTTAGAACAGAACCAAGTTAGGTTTGCAGGACCCACTTGGCTGATGGTAATCTTCCATAACTTAAGTTCCAAGGTATCTAAAACCCTCTTCTGGCCACTTCAAGTCCCAAGAATATGTACATATATGTATGTAGAAATTCATACAAGTTATCTAAAAGGAACAAATATATATCACTAGAACTGTATAAAATGATAAGAAATAATTAAGTATTTTTTAATCATAAAAATTACTATCTTTCTTAAGCCCATTTAGTTTTAGAATACTTAATAGGTATTTTAGATGCACAAAATAGAAAACTGAAAAAAGTCCCTTAATGTGATATTAAATATTTCAAGCCATTATATAAGATCTAGAACAAAAGTATACTTGAATTTTCTCTATAAACTCAAAATTATTTGACCTATTATAATAGAAAAATACTCACTGCCTATGTTTTTATTTTTAATGTTATATACAACATATGATATTATTAAATATATTTCAAATGTCTTGGGACACCTGTAAAGTTAATAATGTAATGCATCTCAGTATATCTTTATTCAGCTATAGAATGGTAGATTTTCTATTTACTTAAAATATAAGGGTAAGTTGCTACCAGGACACCCTTCAAAAGTTGATTCGATGAGTAAGCTGAAATATATTTAAATAATGAAATACTATTTATTATGAAGTCTTACATGAAACAACCAAACAAAAAATGACATTTCAAAATCCTCCATATGCTATTAAATTTATCCTAGAGCACTGCATTTGCTGAGATCCTAACTACATGGCATTCTAGACATAACAAATTGTGCAGATGTGAATGCTGAATGATTGCCCCAGAGGAACAGGGAGGAGAAGGAGCCAATAGTTGGATTTCACGTAGGGACACTGTTCACTGGTAACATAATATTGGGTGAAGTCACTCATCATTCCACAAACACAAAGCATCGAGCAGCAGGAGTCAATTTTAATGTAAAATGTGGACTGAGTGATATCAGTGTGGGCTCAGTTTTCAGAGATGGTAGGCAGTCAGGTCAGATACACTGTCAATGGGATATGGTTGGCATGAGGAAAGGTCACTGAAAACCCAAGTACTTTCCTTTCTAGAGTTAGTCTTTAAATACAGTCCTCAATGGAGAAAAATACAACTGCAGTTTAATGCTTGCATAGGAAAGGCACTAGACCTCAGTTGTGGATTAGTAGAAAACCAAAATACAGTCTCATGTCCTTGATACTAGATTTCATAGTGAAGGAAGAGAGACAAACATGAATGAGTTGGCTATTTTGGCCTTCTGTTCTTAAAAAGTAAAACTTGTCCCTGAAGCACACTATGCTATATAGAGTACTGTTTTCCATAGAATAAACTTTCCTAAATAATAACAATATGTACAGGCTAGAAATTGAAAATCCCAGAATCTTGGCAGTTTTCCATTTAAAATTTACTCATGTGCAATTCACCTTTTGTGAAAATAATAGGAAAGTACATCTTAGTTTACAGCCTATGGTCTCTTTAATACAGAAATGAAAATTTAAAAGAACTAATTATCCATAACTAAAAGGCTTCTATTTGATAGTTATTTTTTAACATTATAAATATCACAATAGTACTAGAGAAAAGGCTGGAGATGAAAGGAAATAAAATAAAATCATATCTCCAGGATCTATTAATATTATTGTCTTAACAAATATTAAATTATAACTATCTATATTCAGTTGATTAGACATTAAGAAAATATTTTCTTATAAATAGAAAGTTACCTATTTTATGAACTATTTAACAAAATTATTCTATGCCATTTTCAAAATATCGTAGAATAATAAGAAATTTACTAAATTCAATTTTAGACAAAAATGGTGTCTGGAACGTAGCTTTATGTGGAAAGTTGGATGAAAATGTTTAACAAATAATAGAGGAAAGATAAATGACCAGAAATCACAAAGCTTAAACATTGACTGGCACTAAAAATCAGTAACTAAAAAAAAAAAAAGAAAGAAAGAAAGATAATTGAAAGGAAGTGTGCTTGGCAAGCACATATATCTTACTGTTGCATGTTTTTTTTCTTGGCCAATCAAGAAAAAATCTGGGAAGTTAAGTCACAGGAATATGAGTGTATTATTGATAAGCCAGGGCTACAGTTATGACAGCTGTAGAAATTAAAATAGAGGAAAAGTTTACACCTCAAGTAACTCAAAATCATGAATAACTAGGTATTTGGATTTTTAAAATTCTTGTCTTTGTTAATTTCATAAAATATTAGACCTTGGTGAGTTTTTGATTGGAAAATTTTATATTTCTGCATATGTCTCTGGTTTCTCAAGTGGCACACAATGAGGTCACGATACACTACAAAGACACCAGAGCAGGGGACAGACAATTTAGAGTGGTTGTCAGATAATTACTTTCCATTGCAGATCATCGTTTTTAAAGGAACTTCAGTAAGAATAAATGTAGATAAAAGATAAATAAATATTTATATCTAAGTATGTTAAACATCTTTATCTTTTACTCAATCAGAGAAAATAGAAAACATAACCTTTCAATTAAATATTGAAGCAAGCACAAATTATGCTAGAGTAGCATGTCCATGAGTAAAACATATATCACATAAAGCAATGTGGATCTTGAGAAACAGTAATTTCTCTTTCACTCTATAATGCTGATTCTGTATATGAGTTTTGTTTAAAACTGTATTGCTTATATATGTTTATCTGTATGTGTGAGGTACATTTATCAAAACAAAAATCAAACTTAATTTTCATGGTGAAAAGGAACAAGTTGAAACCATATTACTCAAACAATCAAATAATAGTGTTAACTAGATTGAAATGATAACTCTGTAATATGAATATTACTCAACTTTTCTGAAGCTGGATATTCTCCTCTGTACTATAAGAGAAATGTCCTGTATCTCACATGGCTAATGTGAGGGTGAAATTGAATGTGTTACTGAATTCATTCCCCATGGTTTTTGAGAGTTTGTGTTTAAATAAACAGCTTTTCTAGCCTTATTGGTTACTATTATTCTTATTTATAAATAAAAAGCTTATTATTTGTACTTTATATTTTATGTACAAGGAACAGAGAATATTTATGTTTTTTGCAATTATATTTTTATGGTATTCCATAGGTGTCATAAATTATTATATTGCAAAAATGGAAATATTTGAATATTTGGATATTTATATATGTGTTTTTATGATATCAAAATTGAAACCATTCACTAACAAACATTTGTCACTAATCTTGGCTGCAAAAAAAAGTATTGAAAGCCTGAATTTGACCATTTAAAAATGAAATCACACGAAAGGACAAAAAGACTGTAACAGTAATAAAGAAAACACATGTAACAACAACTTTCCGCAGTTTTCTTTATTACAACAATGGAGAAGACACAGAGATACATAAAATAAGATGACATTTAATACACTATGGAAAACATGCACAGGATTATACATTGTACTGGATAATAAATGGGGGCATGTTAAATAAGAGATGATACCAAAGACAATACATTTATAACATGTACATATTTTCAATAAAATAATTTGTGATGAAAACAAATGCCATTAAAATGATCAAATAGTCAGTTTCAAATGTAAAAAATACATAAAGTAAATGTAAAGTTATGAGAGAAATATTCATAAATATGTTTGAATTGTAGATGTTATTGAAGGTAGTTATTTTTAGTTTATTTTTCTCAAAAGACTCAGGAGTTCACAATGCCCATTTAATACATACATAAAATGAAATTGAATCAAGTATAATTTTTAAATGATGCAGTTCTTCAAAATTATACAGCTTTCATAACTTGTAACTTCATATTGTCTTTCATAAAGCAAAGTGATAAAAATAAAATTAATTCATCTTAAATATAAACAAATTGAGAAATTGTTTAATGCCTAGATATTATAAAACCAACATTAGTACATACTTAAAATGAAATATAGGTATATGTGGATGAATGCAAGACTGTACTTCAAAATAGATAAAAATATCAAACTGCAGAAGATATTATCATAGTTTTGAGTGCCCCTAGAACACTTCATACACACTTTAGTTAAACATGTGCATTTTACACAACTTAAATATTGTTTTTCTATTTCCAGAAATTCTAATAAATTGATTTTATAAAATAATACATTTATTATCCATAGCATTTCCTAATAAATATTTTAGGGTCAGAAGTTAATAACTAAGAGCTGGGGGAGATTCAGTACATGATTGTTAATTTTATCTAGTACATAATTTTAGACAAGATAACAAATTTAAGGTTTATGAAATAAGGAAAGCTATTATTGTCTCATCATGGTACATATAAATTATATTATCTTTAAAGTAAATATAACTTTTGTCATCTGTGAGAACACAGAATACAATTTTAAAATATTGACTATAAAATAATAATCTGACCTAGTCATTATTGGAAAAAGTACAAAATAAAAATTCAGAAATATTCCATTTAGTTAAGACTAAACTTGATATTAGTAAAATCTTCAGAATGTGTAATTAACTATATCCTTTTTATGACTTAATTCATAAGGATATTGGCTTGCAATTTAAATTAATTTCATAATCAATTCAAGAACTGTTATGTATTCAATTACTTGACACAGACAAATGTGACTAATCTATTAATATGCACTGACTCAATATTATATAATATATTTCTCCGTAACTACTGAAACAGGAATAAAGTTTTATGTGTGATTAACAGAAAACCAACTACAGGAAATATACTCATTCCTATACAGAAAAGAGAATAATTGGTAGAAAAGGTAATGTGTTTTTTAAAATGGTGGCATAATTATTAAGAATAAGTTTTTGAAGATAGAAAGGATACTTAATTTGGAGTTGTTGAGATTGTTAAGTCAGAGCATTGTGCACCACAGGAATAAATCATCATAAAACACCTAAAATAGGAAATTATATATGGCAGTTACTTGTATGTATGCCTATGGATTTATTCAGGAATAATTATAGTGTCAGAAAATTATGTATGATAATAGTTATTGCCATCAATAACTTATTTAGAACACACAATTTCTAACATTATAACAAAAATGAACAATTTTGATTATTTGCATTTGAAGAACAATTTGAAAAATTCTTAAAAATAAGAATAAAACACTACTTTCTTGTCTTGATATAATCTAATCATCTTGAATTTGCAAAGTCATTTTAATTTTAAAAATGTCTTCTCCATTCTTAGTGAGAGAATATCACATAATACTTAATGTTTATATATCCAAAAATGTTTGTCCTAATTTGGTTCTATAGGACAAACTTTATGCACTATATGTCTTGGTAAATGAAATGAATAGTCAAATCAAAACACAGAGGATTCATTGAACAATTTCTCTCATTGATTATAATATAATTGAATCCTAATACATTTGTAGTGTTAAATAAACAGTATTTTAATAAATGAATGGTAGTTATCATGTTAACTTCCTTTACACAATTGATGTACTCATATATGTCCTTTTAAATAATTAAATATGAAGGTGTATGTTTTAAAACTTACTAGAAAATAAAATTTGTTACTACATTTGTTATATACTAGTAAAACTAAAACTATTATACATAATATAGAAAACAGACTGGAAATCTAAATCTAACATTTAACATTTATTATAATATAGCTAATGTTTACATGTTTAGATAAATTAGGAAAATGAAAATAAGGAAAAAGGGGAAAGCCGTTAAAATTTTAAACTTCTTGTTGGTTACTAATTACATACATGCATCCTCATAGTTTTTGATAGAAGCTAAAGATGGATTTCATAAGATAATGCTTAGTTATATAAATCCATGCGAGGAGGATTTTGAATAGTAATTTGTCCTAGAAGACATTTTGTAGGGAAGAATCTACTACTACCTCACAGAGTGACCTAAGAAATTATTATAAAACTTATAATTGGAAGGAGAGTCCCTTGAATCTAGGTGCTGGGGTTACTGTTCTGGGATTGAGTAGAGAAAATAGAGACACTTTGAAATGACTGAAATCATATCCTGATATAACACATATACAGACAGATAACATGGCAATGTATGCATAAGCAAATCCAGTAAGATCCATCACTGTTAAAACTACTGTTTTAAAACTACTAAGTTTAAAACTACTAAGTTTAAAACTACCACTAAGATCCATCACTGTTTAAAAACTACTGAAATATTTCAACACTAGGAATCATGATACACATCTTGTTAGATCAAAAGTTATCTAACTATATATAATAGTTAATAGTACACTCACCTTCCTACACATATTTCTATACTTTCAACAATTGGAATTTAAAAAAAAACAATCAGGAAAAATATGGGGTAGAAACTAATTATTATACGGATTTTTTTTATGAGTTCCTTATCACAGTGCAGATGATCACTGACTGAGTCTAAGTACACAAATGGGTAAAGAGGAGAGGTTTATTTTTTTATATATTAATGTAACTTGGACAATAAAAGATATAACTCAGCAACAAGAGCCTTGCCAGTTTCTTAGTACATCAGTAAGTGTGTAATTTCTATGTTCCTTTGGTACAATGCAATTATTTTGTCATTTCCAAAATGATACATTTCTGTGTAACCTTGACATCGACTACTTTTGGTATCACTCTTGGTAATGTTCAGTTTGGGGATGTAAACTTAAAAAAATTAATCAATATAATTGACTAAGCACACATTTTATGTGTTCCAAATGATTTGTGATTTCAATTCAAGTTAAATAACAAATGACATTTTCATGGAAATATTTGGAGTCATGAATTAAGGATGGGAAGAAAGATGCTTAGAAGTGTTTTTCTTGAATATAATCTTTCTCAATATTTTTGACTCATCAGCAATATTATATCATTTATTCAGGAAAATATCAAGAAATCTATTTCAATGCTATATAGTATATATTAAAAGCATGGGTCATGTTATATTGCAAAAGTAGAAAAAAATTCCCAAGATATTAATTAGATTGCCATACTATAATAATTAGAATTTTTTGCTGTTTCAGCAAGAAGGAAAAAATCTTTAAATAAGTCATTTTGCAGGTTAGTTTGCGAATTACAAGATAAAAAATAATTGAAAGCCAAGTTGTTTTAAATTATAAATTAAAATAAAGCTGGAAACTAAGGCACACATAATCTCTTTGGACTTCATATAATCAATAATATGTTTGGGTATCCCAAAATTAGGGACAGTGTTTCAGAGAACTGAGTACTTGATTTTAGAGGTTAAATCTCTAAGGCTATAATTTTTGTTTTATATTTTTTGATTGAGCAAGACAAGACTGTTATGGTTGTCTATATAAAGGGCATGGTTGTATGTGCATGCGTGTGTGTGCGTGTGTGTGTGTGTGTGTGTGTGTGTGTGTGTGTGTTTGTGCATGTCTGGTTTCTTAATTGGTTTAAATAGTAATCATTATTTCTTAGGATGTGGTTCAAAGCTAACAGCACATTTCTCTCATTAATAAATAACTAAAACTGGAGAAAGAGATATCATTCTTCGTGTATTTCTTCCAATTGAGTTTGTTTGTTTGTTTGGTTGGTTGGTTTCGGTTTATTTGTATTGTTTTTTTGTTTTATTTTGCTTTATCTGAATGCAGCAGCTTCTTGTTCTCCTCTCATTTTCTGCTCCTTTAAAGTAATGCCTAAAATTGCCACTTTGCATTCTGGTTCTTGCAAAAGGGAGGGGAATGTCAGCAGTAGTGAAAGTGGAATGCATACCTGGATCAAATGTTAGATCTGCAATACTGCCCTAAGATTCATGTGAACGTACTGAACTTAGTAACATTTAAACATACTGAGATTAAGTTGACCTATTATGGACAATGGGAGAGAGGCATTTTCACTTAAGAAAATGTTAATTGGGTTTTTAAAATAAAAAGAAGAAACTTCATGCAATTGTGTTCCTTCAGACATTGTTTATCTCAAACTACAGAAAGCAGAGCAAAAAATATATGTATCTGAATATTAGAGTATCAAGTTTATGGTTTATATAAATGGTAGAAACTGTAAAATCTTAGAAATGTTCACAAAACCAGGAACTTTCTTTTAATGGTATTAAATACTTGTAGAAGTGATTCACAACTCTGTAAAATAACAATTTACATGTTTTGTACTTATGAGTTTTATACTTGAATGATATTTGCAAACTAAAATGAAAACAAGACACACTATAGAAATTAAGTTTAATGTAACCAAGTCTACTTTGCAAAATAATGAATTTAGAGTCAAATATATTGTTACTGAAAAAGTATTTGCAAGAAAAGAATTGTGGAATTTCCTTTTGCATTGCTTTCTTCCAAATTACCCAGATAAAAATTAGAGAATGTACTGAATTCAGGGGAAGGAGAATTGTGTAAGTACAAATTGGACTGAAAAATTTGATTATAATTTTTGAGTAGCCGGTAGCTACTCTTCTGAAATCTCTGTTCAGGGAGTACCATAGAACATAGAACACTAAAACAAGCAAGACAAACTCATGGCTATTACAAAAGTAAACCCAGCAGCATTCAGGAGCCATGGCTGGCTTCCATTTTCACCTTTATTTGCTTCACAGCAATTATCTGTTTGATAAAATCGTTTTCAAACACAAAACACAATAAAAATAACAAAGTAATAAAATTGCAAATATGAAAAGAAAAGAAAAAGAAAAAAACAGTAGGAAAGAAAAAGGAGAAAAAAATTAATGAAAGTTTTACATACAGCTATTTACATTTACTTAGAAAATAATTATTCTACTGATGATGATTAAAATATTATATCAAATGTCTTTAAAAATAATTTCTTTTATACAAAAATTTATATGAGAACTAATATTAATAACATTTATACCATGGTGTTCAGATGTTATTTTTGTCATATTAAAATGAAAAAATTATGGTTATATGCTAAACATAAAAAATAAGAAGTCATAGACAATCACACCATAAATTAAAACATCAATAGTACCACAGTACACACAAGCCTGTAATATTCCACAGTATTTTCTACCATAATTTATTATCATTCATATAACATAGCTATTATTAAAATCTGAAAAAAAAATAAACTACTATAAAATGCAAGTAAACATCTAGACACAGAATAAGAGTAAAATTTAGGAGAAATCAGCCAATTGTTTCTTACCAAACTTTTTATATATCACTGAACTACTTCAAAAATTATTTTGAAAA
Source organism: Montemys delectorum (assembly GCA_019843815.1). NCBI lineage: Eukaryota > Metazoa > Chordata > Mammalia > Rodentia > Muridae > Montemys > Montemys delectorum. Next base: position 5,963 of record JADRCD010245311.1, on the reverse strand, counting down.
TAATAGTCATAACAATAATTTATAATTTTGTTTCTGTATATGTTAACAATTATTAATGTTGGATTGTAGCATCAGCATTTTTACTATATTGAGAATTCCAGAGAGCTAAAATCAAGTCCTATCTTGTTAATTTGACCATTATATCATTTCTCTGATTTATATATTGCATATTCTAAAAGATAAAATGAATCATTTAAAAGTGTTTTAATTTGATAGCCAAGTGAATTGTTTTTCTGATTTCATTTATTCATTTCAAATTTAATATTACACATATAATTTATACATTATAGTAAAATGGAGTTGACTACTCAATATTATAAAGACAAACAGTTCATTTTGTATATTCCATTTCTCCATTTAAAAAAATGATGTATTTTCATAATAAGCTATCCTTCATCAAAATAAAGTATATCATAATTTAACAACTATTTTGAAGGTCAGGTTTATAAACTAGAGAGAAATACAATGCTACCAAGGTGTATACAGAAAAAAAACTTCAAAATAATATATTGTATAGAAAAGTATATAAGCATAAAATTATAGAGTAATATTTTATTCACACAACTGACATCTGCACTCTAGATGTAAGTCATTATTTGGAATTACTATAAATGAGTATGAGTAATGAGCTTTATGAGTTAAAATATCTATATATCTACTTGGGTAGTCTATGATATATAAAATACAAAAATATTAATTTTACATATTCTCTGTCTTAAAGAAAAAACTTAAGTTTACAAGGTTTATACACAATATTTTATTTAAGATCTTGAGTTTATCCTTTATTTAAAACTAGAGGGAAAAAACAGATGAATTGTGATTAAAATCTATGAAGATCATTTTTAAATACTATTGAAAAGTATAATTTAGCTCTGCTAAACGACATATATTTAAATGCTTCCAATATCTTTATCATCACAACTTTAAAAATTAGCTCAAGATGATAACGAAACAATTTTTAGTCTACAAAAACATACCTCTATGTGGCTTAATAGGGAATGTTAATCACTGGATTCAATTAGTAAAATTTTTAAAAAATTAATCAAACCTTGGTTTTATAAGTTTCTTTTTAAATTTTTCCCCTTGGGTACACTGACTTTCTACTCATTGCACAGTATAGAGAGAATGAAATCTTCTCCTATCTTCTAGGCTAGCTTGGCAGGCTTCCCTGTTTTGTCTACTATATGGCTGGGTTCTTATTACATCAGATGTGAAAGGGTCCAGCTTTCTTCACCTAAAATGACTTCCTCATGATTTCCACTTACTCTACCCAAAATGACAGGCAAGGTTCTTACAACCATTAACCTAGAGGGGAAGCAAGCCTTGCCGTTGTGTTTGACACTTTCAACCCATTTGTTATGAGTCTTTCTCTGAATCACTTTGGGAAAGCTGCATGCAATCACACTTGTGCATTTTGGATCAATTTTTCCCACAGCATTTCAAACATCGTTAGTGTACTTCAGGACATAATGCCTATTCTAACTTTCAGGCCATTACATTTATGTTTCTCTGTAGAGATTAGTTCTGATTCTAAGATCTTGTTTACCATTTGGTTTTTGATCCATCGATAAAGATACCAGCGACCAATGACTGAGGATGGACCAGGACACTTTGAGTTGCCAAGAAGGATGAAGGGAGAACGGAGAGAGCTAGGGAAGAAGGAGGCACTAGTACAGGAAGTAAAGCCAAGTAGCCATGATAGTTGTCAGTTGGAGTGGCCAATGGCTGTTCTGCCCGATTATGCCTGAGGTTTCAGGGGAGGTCTAACAGTGCCCTGTGTTGGTTTTCTGTACCTGGATCCAAGGAAATCTGGGTGGGGGTTGGTAGCATGGCCTGTTCCCCGAGCTTAAGTGGGGGGTAGCAAAAGCTACACAGTACATTTCTGTAGTAGCTCTACAAGACCTTAATCTTATCTGGTGGTGATGGGTGGAAAATCCGTGTGTCTTTCTTCCTGTACTTTCTTGGTACTTAGTTCTTGGATTCTTTTTAAACAGATAAGAAGAATTCCTTATACACCACTTCTGGCTCTGCCATATCTCTAGAACTCAAAAAATCTGAAGGAATATCACACACACACACTCTTTAGGGAATTTAAATATTTTTGAGTGGGTTAATCTCTATTAAGCCAAAAAATCTATTCAGCTGTTGATTCTCACAGCCTTATGATATAAACTTCCAAGCCATGTTTTAATCATTTGTAATATGAATACCTAAATAATAATTTGACATTACTTGCTTCATGAATATTGGACTATATGTCCTTCATTCTCCTAACAAGATGATACAAAGAAACAATGAACATTATCAACTTCAGCCACAACATGGGAGAAAACCCATGAAACCTTTTAATGAGAGTGAATATTCGTAGACCAGATGACTGTTAGTTTCTTTGCAATTAACTCTCTGAATCACTTCAGTAATACATGTTGTCTCATCACTTATACTTAGTCATATGAATGCAAAGTATATAATGACTACACCTGTTATATGCTGCTAACATTTTTTAACTCCCTTTAAGATCCTGAGAGTTAATTACAAAGTTTTTATAAGCCATTGAGACATAGTCCCACCCCTATGATTGTCCTGAGGCAAACATGTCCAAATTATCTACAGACACATTAGGTTGGTTTTGTTGTTTTGTTGTTGTTGTTGTTGTTGTTGTTGTTGTTGTTGTTTTTCTAATTTCTAAGGAAAGCAGCTCTTGTATCAAAGATTTCTCTTATGTAATTTACATACTTGGAATTTAATTACCTCAAGTATCTTTGGAAACTTCCTCCTATGGGAAACACTTCATCAATTTCACATTCATATAAGATATATGCTATTTATTTGCTATTTATAGGCTATTTATTTACTGTCTATAGAATACTGAGACATGAACTATAAATATAATGGCTAAATTTACATTTGACAGATTGTATCATTACTTAAAGTTTAGTTTATATTTTACAAGGTATTATTTTTGACAGATAACAATTAACAGTATGAGAATGTTATGTGTTGTACAGCATAGTATATAAAATTTTGTTTCTATCTTCTTAAATATTAATATTATTATTCAGAAAGTTTAATATATATAAAAATGGGAGTTATTCTCTTTCTATGGTGATGTTGTAAGATAATTATGTCATTGCATCTATTGTTATATTATAATTATTATTATTTAGTTTTATTTATTATTTTACATAAATTTTCATTTTTGTCTATAAAGCACTAAAATTTTTGTTTGAAATTATAACAAATAGCTAAATTAAATCAATCATAACTTAATTTGCCGAATGAAACAATGTGAGAATTCAGGAAGTTGGCACACTTTAGATTCTTTTGTCAACTAGATTGATTTAGTTTGAGATTCTATTTAATTCATATTTAGGAGACATGCATGGAATATAATTACCATAATAATAATATAATTGTAGATGAGGTTGTTGGTATTTCAAATTGACTAGGACAAATAAATTGATAAATGGTACTATAACCAGCCACTTTTTTATACGAAAATCAATCATTTTCCAAAGGCAAGATTTAAGTATATATAAGTCAAGTAGACTTGAGATGAATCAGTCATTTTACTTCCTAATGGCAAATCTGTAAAATGAGCAGTTCTTCCTTGCTCCGCTCCTAAGAATATAATGTGAAATCACGGGAACGCTTTTCAAATAAAAAAAAATAATACTAGGAGCTACCTGTAATAATCCTGGAGGATCCTTTTTTTGAAATTTCAAAAATATACAGTTTAAAGTAATTGTGAATAAATACTAGCAATACTTGGTTACAAGTTCAATCAGTTTTAAACCTTATGATCTGTATAATGTAGTTTAATAAAAATGAATGGTATCAAACTTCATTCAACTTTAAAGGACTAGCATATTAAAAATTATGTCACACTGATGCCATATTGAAATTGTAAGTTCAATCATATAGCCCGAATGATGTTTTATATTTTTCTTATTTGAAAAATATTATATTTTACTAATGATATGTGCTACAAGTGAAATGAGCCACAATTTTATGAATGAATATTTTTGTTCTCATCACGAATATGTAATGAAATATATTTAAAAATATATTGTATAAGCCCCTATTCATAAATCATATAATAATATGTATTATGAGGAAATATTTTAATTTGTAACTAACTGACAGAATTGAATATCATTTTCATCTGCTATATGCTCTGTCTTCATTATATTCATAGAATGATTCTGAGAATAATTTTAATAACATGGTATGTTATTTTCATAATAATGTATAGTGGACTAAGGATTATACCTGTCAAAACATCAGTGATTGGTTTATATTTAAACCTGGTTAAAAGTTTCCTGCTTTATTTGACCCTACTTGTAACTCCAGCTATAGTTGTTCTTTGTGAATGTGTATGTGTGTGTGTGTGTGTGTGTGTGTGTGTGTGTGTGTGTGTACAGAATGAGACAAGATATTTGACATGGATGTATCACACAAGTGGTTAATTTTAGAATATATAATGAGTTCTAAAATTCAATAGAACAAAATCAATTAACACAGATAAAACTGAGCATATATGTGATCCCAAAACTTGTGGGGCCAAAAAGAGAGAATAACATGATCTTGAGGCCAGCCTGGGTTACAGAATGAGAGCCTACCTTAAAGAAACAAAGAGGGGTGGGGTATGACCTGGTGGATGAGAGTGTTTGTCAAACTGCATTTTAAGTTGCTTCTGCCTCAGTGATTTTGTTTCCAAAATCAACTTCCTCTGTCAGGCGTGGCTGAACTAGTCTTCAGCTGTGGACAAACAAACCAGCACTGGAAAGCAAGCTCCCCGTGTCTGGCAGAGAACTTGTCTTTGTAAATGCTTCTTCTCATCGCAACAAAAGTTTCAGGCAAATTTTCACCTGTCCTCCCCTTCATTCCTCTCCCTCTGTTCATCATCTCCATTTCAATGATATTGCTAAAGATATCAAATCATTTTTTTTAAATATCCAATATCTCATATTGACAAAGACTGTGAAACTCCATTATTATATGCAGCAGTAATCATGATTAGAACCTAAAGCTGACATTTCAGTTTATCTATGTTAATTTTTCATTATTTGTAAAATAATCAGTGGATTTAAAAAGATGATGTCGTGCTAATTTTAAGAGAGGATAACATCTTGCTTACCTTTAATAATGTTGGGCTTTGGGGGCATGCTGAACTCGTATACAGTAGGCTCAGAATACCCCAGTCTGTTGGCAGCTGTGATTTGCACTTCATAGCCCATTGTCCATTGCAGATGCTCCAAAATAATGTGGTCTTTATTTCCCTGCACTTTCTTCTCTAGCCACTGATCTTCCTTGTCTTTCTGTGGAAGTAGAGAAAGGAGGCTTACGTAAATAGTGCGATGAAAATGTTTCATTTTAAATACAATTTATTGGAATACTGAAATATTTTTATCTCAATGTTCTAAAAACTTGTAAAATTTCTAAGGCAATCAATTCAGTGTCATTTCTAATATTTGTCTATATGAACATTAACATACTAGCCAAGAACTGATGATATTGCAAATTAATCAAGGGGTAATATAATTCAACCTATTTAATTTTACTTTTTATACACACACACAAACTTGGTTTACAGTCATTTTCAACTATTAGTCAAAAAAAGGATAATTGAATAATTGTCAGATACTATTACTAATATTTGTTGAAGAGAGCTATCTATGAAGTAAATATAGGAAAATATTTATAGATGGTACTATCAGTGGTGACTATAAGGAAACAATACACAAGGAACATATAGCAAACACATTTTTAATAATCCTATCCAATAGTATGTTTTTCCATGAACATGGAAAAACCAAATAGGTCATTTTTGTCTGCGTTCTTCTTTCCTTTCTCTCATTCTCTTTTTCCATCTATCCATCCATCCATCCATCCATCCATCCATCCATCTATCTGTCTCTATCTCTATCTCTATCTCTATCTCTATCTCTATCTCTATCTCT
>JADRCD010245309.1:0-17377 GCA_019843815.1 Montemys delectorum | reverse complement strand
TCTAGGGAGAGAAGCCCTGTTCAGTCCTGTTTCTGCCTGTGTCCCCCATGTCACAGGCCTACCTCCTCCCCCAAGTAGCCATTGACTTTTGTCTTAGTCAGGGTTTCTATTCCTGCACAAACATCATGACCAAGAAGCAAGTTGGGGAGGAAAGGGTTTATTCAGCTTACACTTCTACATTGCTGTTCATTACCAAAGGAAGTCAGGACTGGAACTCAAGCAGGTCAGGAAGCAGGAGCTAATGCAGAGGCCATGGAGGGATGTTCCTTACTGGCTTGCTTCCCCTGGCTTGCTCAGCTTGCTTTCTTACAGAACCCAAGTCTTCCAGCCCAGGGATGGTACCACCCACAATGGGCCCTACCCCCTTGATCACTAATTGAGAAAATGCCTTACAGCTGGATCTCATGGAGGCATTTCCTCAAGGGAGGCTCCTTTCTCTGTGATAACTCCAGCTTGTGTCAAGTTGATACACGAAACCAGCCAGTACAACTTTCTTCCAGAGACCACCATGGACTAATGGGTCCTTCATGGTCTTAAGGGTCTAGAATGAGTGGCCAGCTATGTGGGCCCCAAGCAAGGCTGCTTTGGGAGAGCACAGTATAAACCTGTATCTTTTCCCTCTGGAAATCTTTGCACCCTTCCAAGATGTCAGCCCATGGAGTGGGCGTGTGCTTCTTTTTGTTGGGAGGGGGGGAGGTTAGAAACATAAAAACTCATGGCAGAGTTCTTGGGCAGTCTCTTCTTTTAGCTGCCCTGTCTCATGCCCGGCCTTTGCTAAGGATGACAGAAGCCAGAGAGGCCAGCTCTCCTGAGCTCTTGCTACAAGCTGTTTGGGGTAGCCAAGTGAAGTGGCCATTTGTCCCTGAGTTCCAGGGTGGAAACATCCCCCTTGGCTGGCTTTCCAGAATTGAGATGAGGATTGGGATGAGGACGAAGCTGATCACACATCGCAGGGTCACTCCTTAGCCCTGGCCTAGAACCTCTCTACTTTAGTAGATTTTAAACCTTCAAAGACTGATGCTCACGGCTCCCCAGGTACTTTGCAGGTGGCCGGGTACCACTCACACGGGAGTGGGACCTCCAGGGACTGCTCAGAGAGGCCAGTGGTAGCTTCAGACTGTCCTTATACCCCCTTGCCAAGGCTGAGGCAGCTCCTGCTGGGGGACCATGTCCCAGCAGCAACCCCTGGGCAGGTGGGCAGTGTGGTGCATCTTCCCACCAGAGACACCATGGAGAACCAGGTTGGGGGTGGGAGTGTGAGGAGGACCTGAGGGACTGTGCTGGAAACCCAGGGAACAGGAAGTTTTGATTCTAGGCTGCAGATGGGAAACTAGACTCAGGCTAATCTGGAAGAGACTTAGCCCTGACATACATAGTGAGGGTGCCTGTCCCCACTCAGAGGTAGTGCAGGTTAAAGAGTATATGGGGAGACTACAGGCTCCCTCTTGTGGGAAATACTAGAGCTAGCCCCTGCACCAGGTGATCTCACTCTGTCTCTCAGCCTGCCAACCCACCAGCCACATGGCTCTCACCAGGCCATCTCTTGGACAGGGCCCCTGTGTTCCTCTCACTTTCATGCAATGCCCCAGGCACTCCTGGTTAGCCATCGCAACACCTAATTACCTGGTAGAATCAAGATTCCTAATGCTTAATTAGCCAATCAGATTTATGTATCAATAATAACATAATTTACAAGATGCCAATACAATAGTTTCAGAGTCAAATGATAATGATAAAGCTTTAACCCAATTCTTCTAACCTTTTGATAACACCACGTCAGCCTCTGTTCTGGTTCTGCCTCTCCTCCTCAGACCTCTCTCCCTGTCTCCTCAACTCCTCACTCTGCCTCCCTTCTCCATCACAAGCCTCCCACTGCCCTAATGTGATTGGACAGGGAAAATCCTACCTTTCAGCTTTTGGCAAGAGAGAGGTTTAGCTAACTGGAGTTCTGTGGAGGAGTTGAGCATACACTGTAGGCACGCACGTGGGGGATCTTCACAGAAAGAGAAGGGAAAGGTGGACAATACCTCCCGGGGCTGATGACCAGAGGAGCCCATGCCCACCCCATCTCCACCCCCTGCCCTGGCCGCACCCCCTGAGAGCAGGCTTCTAGAGGCTTAGGGGACACTGTGACAAAATTGAGCAGAGCAGCCAGCGGTGGTGGCACACACCTTTAATCCCAGGACTCGGGAGGCAGAGGCAGGCAGATTTCTGAGTTCAAGGCCAGCCTGATCTACAGAGTGAGTTCCAGGATAGCCAGGGTTACACAGAGAAACCCTGTGCTGAAAAACAAAACAGGAAAAAAATTTTTTTTTTTTTTGAGTAGAGCAGGAGGTGGAGAGAGCCCAGAAAAAGCCCATGAGGGACTCAAATGGCTGTAACTAAAAGCTGAGGTGGTCAGGAACGGGGGTAGGGAGACTGAGCCTGTGTGCAGGGAAGGATGTGAGAGCGCAGAATGGGGAAACCTCATTGCTTTCCACATCTTGTTCCCTAAAAGGAAACAAGTTGGGGGGTCCGCAGGGGGCTGTGTGGTGCTTGGATTTCTAATTTTTTTTTTTTCTGGCAACATATCGTGGTGGTCCTGGAGAGATGGGTATCCCCAGAGGCTCGTACAGGCTTAGGGCCAGAGCCTGGTTCTAGACTATCTGGATGTGAGACTGTGGGCCTCTGGCCTGGCTTCTCAAAGCCTCAGCCCTCTATTCTGTAAGATGAAATAAGACAGATGGGCACCCTCCAGGAATGAGGCAGGAAGGCAGAGAGAGACTTGGGTGCATCCAGGGCTGGCACTGGGGCTGTGGGTGGGCTCTTGGCCCCTAAGAATGGCCCGTGAGTGAGCAGGATCTCACCTGGCCTCTCTGTATCTGACTGCTGTCATTTGGCACCCCTCCCCCACAAACCCCTAGCTGTGCGCTTGCCGGGGCTTCTCACAGGTTAGAGGCACAGCCTGTGCTCTGACAGTCCCGGGGCTGCGTTTTCTGCTTTGTCCTCCTGATGGTCTGCTGCCATCTCTCTACCCTACAGACTTGGGATGAAGAGCTGGAGAGGTCCGCAGCAGCATGGGCACATAAGTGCCAGTGGGAGCATGGGCCTGCCAGCCTCCTGATGTCCATCGGGCAGAACCTGGCAGTGCACTGGGGCAGGTAAGGGCAGCCGGCACCTCGAGCTGCAACGTCCTCTACTTTGAGTGTGAGCTGGCTGCTGCCACAGAGGGCTTGGCATTCCTACGTGCCATGAAGGTGTCAGATGGTAGAGTACATGCCTGATAGGTGCAAGGCTCTGGGTTCTATTCCCAGCATAGCAAACAAAACACCTAATGGGGAAACCTGTAGCTCTGACAAGCTCAGCACTTCGTTTATAGCCTACTGCTTGGCCAGGCACCAATGCATTTCTACAAAATTCCAACTCCAGCCCAGACTGCCCCCCTGGCTGGCTTCCCTTTTCCTTCTATGGGCCCCCCTTCTTTCTAGCACAGTTCTGTGTAGCAAGCATAGCATTCCTTGTGTGAAGATGGCCTGTCCATTTAATAGACCCACATGCAGCCCTTCTGTCCCCATGGCTTTGGTTTGGTGCTTGGTTCTATTCTGAGGCCCCCTGTTCATCCTCCAGGGACGGTGGGATAGGGATGGGGTCAGAGGCTCAGACTGTCCCCTCCTTAATGGGTAGGATCTTCCCCTAAGGCATGCTGGTGTAGGTACAGTATCCCTAGGAGTGACAGGCGGGCCCCCTTCTGCCCTAGCTCCTCGTGGCACGTGCCTCTGAGGGGCTGACCAGGGTGGGAGGCCATGTCCCGGGACTTGCTGACCACAGCTGCTGGTGCTGGTCCCGGCTGGTAATTGTTACAAGACCTCAAACTGCCCTGCTGACCGCAGTGCTGTCACGAAGGGTCACTTTGCCTGAGATGACATTCTCTTCGAGCCACTCTGTTTACACTTGCCATGGGTTTACAGCCAAGTTCTTATTTTTCTTCCTGACTGAAACAAAACAGAACAGTGAATGCATAGTGGCTCACACCTGGATCCCTGGACACTTAGGATGGGGAGGCAGGGGAGTCGTGAGTTCAAGGCCATCCTGGGGCAATGGCTGCAGATCCATGATCCTACCATAGTGTCAGAGCTGTATGTCATTCCTCAGCCACTTAATGTCTACTCTTCATCCCTCCATCTCCTTGCAAAATATTTCTACTTGGCCCTGATTGATTGTCTCTCTCTGTCTCTCTGTCTCTGTCTCTGTCTCTCTCTCTGTCTCTCTCTCTCTCTCTCTCTCTCTCTCTCTCTCTCTCTCTCTCTCTCGGCCCTGATTAGTTCCCTCTTCTCCCTCTCTCTGTGTATGGGGGCGGGAGGAGGTGCAAGCTCCCACATGTAAATACCACTGCCCAGCCTCGCCCCACCCCCTCTTTTCACTTTTTGTCTTGAGTCAAGTTCTCACTGAGTTGTCCAGTGCAGCCCAGGCTGGCTTTGAACTTGACATTCCCCTGGTTAACCTTCAGGAGTAGCTGAGGTAATGGGCCTGCCACCCCTCCCCCGCCCCCGAGAGCATTCACATCTTGAATCCAGGTGGTCTTGGCCGCAGTGTCTGAAACTTTGGCTTCTTAAGTTGCTTGTATTTCCTCCTGTTGTATGTGAAACTGGATACATAATTAAGGTGACAGAAGTAAATGTCCCCTGCGCGCGCGTGCGCGCGCACGCGCGCGCACACACACACACACACACACCTTGGAAGCCACCCAGATAGGGTGGTCTCAGGCAGGTGCTGGCCTGATCTATGGGCCACCTGCCGCTTCTGTCCCCATAGGTACCGCTCTCCTGGGTTCCATGTGCAGTCATGGTATGACGAGGTGAAGGATTACACCTATCCGTACCCCCACGAGTGCAATCCACGGTGCCGCGAGCGATGCTCAGGAGCCATGTGCACCCACTATACACAGGTAATGTGGGTGCTGAACTCCACTCAGTCTGTGCCCCAGACCCGGGGGGGTGGGGGAGAGTGTTTGGAAATGGGAGTGCATGAGGCCTTTGCTTTAATTCGGTTTGTCTCAGAGCACACTAGTTGGGTCCCACTGTTTGCTATCAATGGGTTCACGGAGGAGACACTTGGAGTAGGTTCTGGAAACTTCTATGACAGTTTTATGTTGCTGAGGCTTTTCACGATTGTGTGCATATAGCTCATTTTTTTAAAAAGATATGCACATTCCCTGGTGGGTTGCCCTTATCTGGTGCCCTACAGAGTCACCCTGGGGCACCCTGAGCTACAACACAGTGCTGTCATTTCAGATGGTCTGGGCTACCACCAACAAGATTGGCTGTGCCGTGCACACCTGCCAGAGCATGAACGTCTGGGGAGACATTTGGGAGAACGCCGTGTATCTTGTCTGCAATTATTCTCCAAAGTAAGACTATGTTATCTCTGCCACACAAGCCAGGCTGGGATGTGCTTGTTAGCCACAGGGGACGAGGGTTGCGGGAGGCGGGGGGACGAACTAAAACTGGTCTCAGGAGTGAAGCCTTAGTTACCTCACTAACAAAGAGTCTAGAAATAACTGCTTCTAGGTGAATAAGCATCCTGGAGAGTCAGTCAGCCAGGACTTGGGCCTTCTTAAGGTCCTCATGGTTCCACAGTGGCTGCTGACTTCCAGCGCTGTGTCTTCACATACAATTCCACTTCACGTAGTAGAATTGTAGGAATGTGTTGTGTCTCCTCTGGCATTGCCCCCACAAAATGCCTTTGGCCAGAAAGAACTAGATCAGTCATAGACGAGGGGGACCACAATTGCTCCAACTGGTTTTCTGAGTCATCTCCTAAAACCGCTTGGACAAGCAAGGGTAGCAGTTGTCTGGCAGGAGGGAGAAGCAGAGTGGAGAATGAGGTGAGGAGAGAGAGAGTGGGAAGAGAGGAGAGGGGCAGGAGACAGAGAGAGACAGAGAGACAGAGACAGAGATGGCATTATCAATGCCATGTTCTCTAAAGTGGAACCCACAGATTGAGTCCTTTAATCAGAAACATAACTCTTGGGGCCAGTGAGGTAGCTCAGCAGGTAAAGGGGCTTGCCTCCAAGTCTGATGATCTGAGTTAGATTCCCAGGACCCACATGACCTCCCACCAGACTGGGTCTCTCAGGTTCTCCTTCCTTTCCTAAACAGGCCACACCGGGTCTGCCCAGTGTAGCCGCTCTCTTCACAGAGCAGAGCACAGAGCTACTTCCTCATTTGCAGCCTGTGGTTTGAACAACCATGCTGGCTGCCATCCCAGCACGGGCACAGGCGCTGTGGTGGGCTCTCTGACATGCTTATTTACAAGAGGAATAAAGTAATACACGGGGGTAGGGTGGAGGTGGGGAACCATGGGGTTGGGAGGGAGAAAAAAAGACTGGAGAAACCATGGAGCGTGGCTTTGGGGTGGTGGCTGAGCAGCCACATGCCTACAGGCTCTGCTTCCGAGGCGATTCCTAGCTCAGCCGAAGGTGCAGAGTGAGTGAAGGTGCAAGTTGGATTAAATCTTTATGTTTAAAAAAAAAAAAATGCTGGCAGCTCAAATCAGAAGTGAGCATGCGCTTCAGAACTCCTCTCGAGAGGGTTCTGGTCCTCCTGGAGCAGGGCCCCACTCTCTGGATTTCATCAGCATTACTTTCCTAAAGGCCCATACTGGCATGTGGCTATAGGAGGAGCTGCCTTCATTCTAAATGGTGGGTGGGCACTGCCTGTGAGACCCATCCACAGTCAGTGTGTTGACTGCTGTGTAATAGTCCACGCTTCCCGTGGCCTTTCCCTTTAAGAGGCGTTCCTAGGCTCTGAGCCGCTCAGGACACCATCATGGAAGCAGGGAGGGATGGATGTCCAAGAGGCTGGGAATGGAGCAAGATGTGCCTGGCTCTTGTCCCTATGGCCTCATGTGTGCAGACAGTGCCACCCGTGGGCTAGTCCAAGGTTCGGGAGCCTAACCATCTGCTGTCTAGCTAGAAAGACCAGCCAGCTCAGTGAACATTGGTCTCTGCCCTTATGGGCCTGGAGCCTGGAGGTGTGGCCAATCTTTAAGGAAACAGAGTCCAGGGTGCTGAGGAGAACTGGGCGTGGGGAGCAGGATAAAACCCCTGTGAGCAAGGAGACCGCTACACTCTCCCGTGAACAGCTGGGGGCATTTCGGTATATGCCCGATGTCCCACTGAAGTTCACCTTGGTTCACACTGTGTATCCCCAGCCCAAATACTTGAGGACTTAGAACTGTGGGGTCCACAGCCACGTCCAGAGATTGTTCCAACTGTCCAGGTGGACCTGTAGAGAAGAGAGTGTTCTGTGATAGCGAAGAGGGGGAAGCAAGACCCCCTACCCCAATGTGGGCCACCTCCCTCCCTGGCTCAGGGTTGTCATCACCCTTTGGCCGTTGGAGTAGGCCACAGGGTACACAGAGGTGTCTGTGCAGTATCTCGTTAGCTCTAGAGGGAGCTCCTGCCTCTCTAGAAAGCCACCACAGACCACCCTGGCGGGCTTCTTTGCATTATAGATACTATCAAGAGCGTTGACTGAGGGTTATCCTGGTGACCACCCACTACATGAATAGTGAGCCAGAACACTATTGTTGGGCTCACTATTGGGGACACTGGCTGAGGTCACTTAGATGGGTCTGGGCCACATATGTCACCCAAGGAGCCATTCCCTACACAGTGCACAGTGACAGGCTCTCATCACAGTGCCCAGAGCCCCCTGGCTGACTGGTGCTAGAAGGGGAGGCCAGGCAGCTGCCTTTCCCTTACCCAGACCTATCAAGGACTCTGTTTGGGGTCCCCTGGCCTAAAGGATGACCTTCTTCATGGTGTCTCCGTTCTGTCTCCAGGGGAAACTGGATCGGCGAGGCCCCCTACAAGCATGGCCGTCCCTGCTCTGCGTGTCCGTCCAGCTATGGAGGAGGCTGCCAGAACAACCTGTGCTACCGAGGTAGGTGGTGCAAGGGCCATAGCCCTGGTGTGGCTTCTGGCCCCTGAGCCACACCTTGTGATGGCTGAGGTGGAAGTGAAGTCAGATCCAGACTCACCCCTGCAGCCATCCCTGCCCCTCTCTACCCTCTGCACTCAGCCCCTGCCCCCTGCAGACACCACTGTCCTAAGATGCCCCTCACAGGCAGCTCCTCGGCCTGGTCCCAGTGGACAGTGGACCTGGCCTTGATCTGAACCCCTCCCCCCACCTTCCTAATTAGCATGTGCAGTCTGCTTAACACAGTTGGTTTTAAGTCAGAAGTGGTAGCTCACACCTGTCATCCCAGCACTCAGGTGGTTGACGCAGGAGGATTGTTGTGAATCTGAGATCAGCGTAGGCTAGATAGTAAGACTCTGTTTCACTTCCCCAAACAAAACCTGCACAAAAAGATCGAGGTAATTAAACACGAAACTCAAAGCAAATGGTTCCCAATCAGCCGCAGGTACTGGCACCTTGTCCTGAACATGGCTCTCTTTTCCTCTTGAGAGTGACTGCTCTCAAGGCTGCCTGGGCCTGGGGCAGCTGGGGGACAGGCTGCTTTCTGTCTCCAGGGGAACCTGCAAGCATGGCTCTGTTGGCTCACACTGGGCTGCTTAGAAAGCATCCATTTCTCTTCCTACCATAGACACCATAGGTTCTCAAGCCTAAAATGCTCTTTACATTCTGCAAAAGTTCTTCTGGCACTTCGGAAGTCGTGTCTCAGAAGAGGGGTTGAGATCGTCAGCTAGGCAGATGTCTGTGGCTGAGATTTCTAGTCTGTGCAGTTCTAATAGCTGGCCTGGGCTAACAGGGTAGGGAGTGGGCTCTGCTGCAGGGGACGGTGCTCATACAGTAGTGACCCTCTTGCCTGTACTGTCCCTGAGATGGACATGGGGTCAGTGTGTTGGACCCTGGGATGGGGAACAGCAGAAGTCATGGTTTACAGTAGGACCTCTGCTACTCCGGCTAGCTGATGTGAAGGGCATCACCAGAGGTCCAGGATGGATGTAGGAACAATTTGGACGCTCCTCCCAGTCTATCCCATGAACTGCCTTGTGCCAAGTCCCTGTGACAGCTCCTCCCTGGAGACAAGTCTTATCTCTGCCTTCAGGGAGTCTCTGGATGTCAGACAGACATTCACCTGCCACTGTGTTCCCATGAGCCCCAGACTCCTCAAGTACCTGGTTATCCTGTTATTGCAGCTGCTGGTGTGCCCCAGGGCATGAGGGGTCATGGTAGTGTGTGTGTGTGTGTGTGTGTGTGTGTGTGTGTGTGTGTGCAGGTGCGTCCTGCATGCCAGTGAATAGAGACCCTCACCTCCACAGAGAGCTCTTTCAAGCAGCCAGAGCACACAGAGGCCCCAGACACTGGCTTACCCATCCTATGGTGCCCGTGGGCTTATTCCTTTATTTGTGGTGGAAAACACCCAACTCTGTTTGGCAGGCACTGTGGTTTTCTCAGCTAGCCATGCAGAAAACCTCCCCTAACTCGGCTTATCTACATAAGCCACTAAATAAGGGTGTGTCGTGGCACCCTCAGGGCCATGACCTATAATGGGGACACGGGATTTAAGGATAAGGATAGACGGTTCCTTCTATCCGGCACCTCCCTGTGGGGGATAACAGGCTGGAGAGGAACC
The DNA here is from genome assembly GCA_019843815.1 of Montemys delectorum. Taxonomy (NCBI): domain Eukaryota; kingdom Metazoa; phylum Chordata; class Mammalia; order Rodentia; family Muridae; genus Montemys; species Montemys delectorum. The sequence goes on along the minus strand of JADRCD010245309.1, from coordinate 7,795 downwards.
CAGCTCCCTGGCCAGCTACATCCCAGCTCTGGGAGCTTAGATAGGTCCTTTACATCCTTTCACCTCTAGGAGCTTCAGTGTCTTCATGTACGAAGTGGTTTTCTAGCAGAAAGATGAAGATTTGTAAGAGGGCTGAAGGTTCAGTTGTCACCAGACTCAGAGCTGGGGGACCTGGAGCATACTGTGTGTTGAATATCTTGGGAGTAAGCAGAACCTGGTCTACGCAGGCATGGTCACCAGATAGTGCCCAAATTCCTTTGGGTCACACATCCTGTGGCATCCCATGGAAGGGATTGGGTACATGATTTTCAGTTTTCCACTTTTATGAGTAGGGCTAGGGACCAGGATTGCTCGCCCTTGTTCTGAAAGTGCGAGCCCCCTCAGACCCTTCCAAACCAGATTTGGCTCAGGAAAGCTGGGCTTTTAAATCATCAGTTTTTAAAGCCAGTGGAAGAAACCCAGCCCATGCCCAAACAGCCCCGCCGTCAGTGAGGGGCCTGTGAATGCTTGCATTGATCCAACGGGCCTTGAGGCTGCCTGTGCAGCCCAGGGGCTCTGTGGAGGTTCAGCTCAGCGCTGGTGCTACTGGGCTTTAGGAATTCCAGCCTTGGTTACCTTAGACCTTGCTGCTGGGCATTCTTTTTCCTTGGCTGTCAGCGAGTGGGGTTTGAATTGCTTGTTCACTTTGAATTTTGGTGAGCTTCTCCCATATATGGGGTATTGGGGGTAAGGTGGGCCATGAAGCTGGGGCTCCTGGTAGCAAAGATGAAATTACAGTCAGCCATATGTATGTTTCTTCATCTCTACCTTCCCTGTCCCTTCTCCTCTCAGGCCAGGGCTAGCCTGGCCTAAGTCAGTTCCCACTCACTGCCCAGTGCTTGCCTAGAAAGACAGGGGCACCTCACCTTTCTTGGCCTTTCATTTAGATACCTGTGCTGCTGGTGGGGGACATCAAAACCCAGGCTGCTGCTCCATGAAGACAGCCCTTGGGGATGATGGGCCTCTATGCAATTAGACAGGCCTGTGACTACTTCACTTTTCTTTCTTGAAATAGTCTTGGCCCAAACTCATCCACTGACGGCAATCTGACTCTTGCACGGGAGACAGCATTTTCCTATGAAACAGACTGACAGCCTGGGGGGGGGGGCACTCAACCCCTTCTTTGGCTTGTGGGAGTGTTAATAAGCAAGATCAAGGTGGGTGGGCTGAGCTTCAAAGGGTCAGTGAGGGAGGTGTGTCCAGGTTTACTGGACATCAGGGAGTCTCTGGGCTTTTACCTCTGAGGTGTGCGGAAGGGCACTTCCTGGCTCTGCCATACAGACTCTTGTGGAGAACTGTAGTCCTCAGTGGGACTGTCTTGGGGCTCACCATGGGTATGACGGCTTGGGGTGGGCAGCCCACTCTCAGGCTCTGCTTTGCTGGGGGTCAGTATTGTGTCCCAGCAGTCCACTCGCAGACAGGGCCACTTCCCTTGTCCTGTGGAGATTATTGAGCAGAGGCTAAGAGCTTCACGTACAGTTCAGCCCACAAACTGAAGTGCTTTAAAACAGAGGGTGGGGGTGGGTCATGGTAATGGAGAAGAGAGAGTACAGGATGCCCTTGGGTGGGAAACGATTGAGGGAGGGATGGCAGCCAACTAAGCTGCTATCTTTGAAACCATGGAGCAGGGGTTTTGGATAGTTCTATGTACCAGGTCTAACAATACGTTTTGAGACTGATCTCGATATGTAGTCCAGGCTGTCCTTGAACTCACAGTTCTCCTGCCTGGGCCTCTGGAGTGTGAAAATTATAGGTCTGTGTGACATGCCCTGCTTTTTAAATTGACAGAGAGTATGTATTGGTTAGGGTTTTTTTTTTGTTTGTTTTGTTTTGCATCTTCACACAATTTAGTGTCACCTAGGAAGAGGGAACCTCAGCTGAGAAAACACCTCCATTGGCCTGGCCAGGGGGCACATCTTGGGGCTGGGCAATTTTTTTTTTTTTGACTAATGATTGATATGGGAGGGCCCAGCCCACTGTGGGTAGTCCCATCCCTGGATAGGCAGTCTTTCTTGAGTTGTATAAGAAAGCAGGCCAAGCAAGCATGGAGAACAAGGCAGTAAGCAGTGTTCCTCCATGGCCTCTGCTTCAGTTCCTGCCTCTAGGTTCCTGCTTTGGCTTCTCACTGAACTGTAGTACCCCGTGAGCCAAGTAAACCCTTCCCTTCCATTCTTGGTCCTGGTGGTTATCACATCAATAGAAAGCCAACTAGGGCATAGGGTCTCCTTATGTAGCCTAGATAGTCATGTTACTAACGGTATAACCAGGCTGGCCTTGAACTTGAAGCAATCCTCCTGCTTCAGCCTCCTGCACACTGAGGTCATAGCCATGAGCCACTGTGCTCAGCCCGGTCCAGGGTTCAGACAGCAAATTTCCATGGCTGAACCATGGCTTGAGCCAGGGGAGTGGTCCCTGCCACCAGGGATAGAAATAAGGCATGGGTCTTTGTGACTTTGCCCCAACAGATCTAGGAAGTAGAGGGACCTCCGAGAGAGCTCCAATTCTGGAGCTACGGGGTAGGAACCGAGGCAGATGGTTGTGTGGAAGAAGAGGTGGGACAAGTGAGCACTCTGACATCCAGGTGTGGCTGCTGCACCCCACCCTCACGCAGGGCTGCTTCTCTGAGGTCCAGAGTAAACATGGACGTGAGCTGACCATCCTCAGGGCTGGTAGAATTCCACCTGGGCAGGCCTGTCCCCAGCATCACCTCCTCTCTCCAGATGAAATGACTCTTTGTGAAGCCAAATCCCAAAGGAGTTCAGTCTGTAAGGTGTTTTTTCCAAAGAGGATTTTAGGGATGGATCTAGTGGCTAAGGATCTCCCTAGAATGTGGGAGGCAGAGGCGAGTAGATCTCTGAGTTTGAGTCTAGCCTGGTCCATACAGTAAGATCCCCATCTTACTGAAGGAAGGACAATCCAGAGACTGCTCCACCTGGGAATCCTTCCCATATTCAATCAACAAATCCAGACACTATTGTGGATACCAGCAAGTGCTGGCTGACAGGAGCCTGATACAGCTGTCTCCTATATAGAGGCTCTGACAGTACCTGACTAATACAGAAGTAGAGGCTCACAGCCATCCATTGGACTGAGTACAGGGTTCCCAGTGAAGGAGCTAGAGAAAGGACCCAAGGAGCTGAAGGATTTGTAGCCCCCTAGGACGAACAACAATATGAACTAACTAGTACCCTCAGAGCTCCCAGGGACTAAACCACCAACCAAAGAGTACACATGGTGGGACTAATGGCTCCAGCAGCATATGAATAGCAGAGGATGGCCTAATTGGTCATCAATGGGAGGAGAGGCCCTTCGTCCTGTGAAGGTTCTATACCCCAGTGTAGGAGAATGCCAGGGCCAGTAAGCAGGAGAGGGTGGGTTGTTGAGCAGAGGGAAGGGGAGGGAACAGGGTTTTTTTTTTTTTAATTTTTTTTTTTTTTTTTAATTTTTTCAGAAGGGAAAATGGGATAGGAGATTACATGTGAATAGAAAGAAAAGTACAAAAAAAAGCCCCAAAAAACAAAACAAAACAAAACAAAAAAACAAAACAAAACCAAACTGAAGGGCATTTTGGTTGAATCCAGCATGTTCTCTTTTCCCCTTACCACCCTCAGAAAAGCCTCACAATCAGAAGCCAGAAGTGGATATGATGAACGAGGTGGAATCGCCCCCTGCTCCCGAGGAAACCCATGTTTGGGTTCAGCCCAGGGTGGTCAGACCCTCAAAGACCAAGAAGACCCCCGCCGTCAACTTCATGAGTGAGTTGGTGTCTCCAGTTTCCGGGGTGCCTGCACCCAAGCCATCTTTGATAGGGGCTGGTGCAGAAGGGAAGCTGGGTACCCAGCAATAGGGAGACGCTGGGGTGGAACTGGTTCGGTGCAACCCCCAAGTCTTATTTGAAAATGGTGCTTTTAAGTCACAAAAATAAGCCTTACGGGATGATGTTGGGCTGGCACTTTTCTCCAAACAGGATGTTTGTTTGCTTGCTTGCTTGTTTAAATGTAGAGTCTCAGGGCACCCAGACTGCTCTTGAACTTGGTACGTAGCCCAGGATGACCTTGGACTCTTCATCCTTGTTCTTCCACATCCAGTGAACCTAGTTTAATATGGTGCTTATGAATAAGGTACCCAGGGCTTTCTGCATGCCGGCCAGGCAAATGCTGTGCCCACTGAGCTACACTCTCCTGCCCCCAAGGCAACTATTTTAATGTTAGATTTATCCTAGACTTTCAAAGGGACTCTGAGAGGAAGCTGGATAGAGTAGCCACTCAGAAATCAGAGCACATCACATCCAGGCTGGTTCGGGGATGGTCCACGCATCCTTTCCCAGGTTCTGTCTCTCTTCCTCTCCTCTATAAGGCTTCATTTGCTCATCCATACAAGAAAGGTGACCATAGCTATGACAGGCTGCCAGCAAAGATGGCTCATGGCAGTGTGAGCGAACCACTCAGTCAGTGGATGGCTCCCAGCACTTTGAGATCAGTGCAAACTGCTTTCAGTCCCTACCCTTTGGGTGGACATTGGCTATTTCCAGAGACTGGTCATGCTGAATGTCTGGAGTTCCCTGTCTCTCCACATTAGAGGGTACAACAGTGGTCCCGCCAGAGAGAGGTGTGTCCACTCTTATAAGACACCCCATGGTACTTTTCCTGCATGAGGCTCTTCTGGCCTTCAAACATGTTGCTCAACCTACAGTGACTGAACAGCTGGCTTAACCAGGAAGTATGTTGATGACCTGATTGTCCTGACAGGGCCAGTTTTAATACTGTAAAATTACAATCTTGTTCATCTTTTTTTTTTAAGAATTATTTTGATTAGTTTTAATTATGTGTATGCCTGCCTATGGATAGGGCACATCAGCACAGTGGTCCACAGAGGAAGTCAGAGCCCATGGAGCTGGAATTATAGACTCTGACCATGGGCATTGGGAGCTGAGCTCCAGTCCTCTGCAAGAGCAGTGTATGCTCTTAACCACTGGGTCATCTATACGTCCCCTTGGTAGTCTTTTCTTAAGCAACACTGTTCCCTAGTCCCCAAGACGTTCATCCTTATAAAACAGAAGGCTGTGGAAATGGTTGGGAAAACTCACGTTGGTTATGAGAGACACAGCGTGGGTCAGAATAGCCAGGATCCCTGTGACCAGGCTGGAACGAGGGCTCTTACAAACTCTGTTGCCTATAAATTTACCCTCTCACATCTAGCCCTTGTATATATCCCAACCCTGTGTATAGTTAGCCTACCACAGGCCATGCCCCCTGTCCAATCCACCCCTTTATAAGCTTTACCCTTCCAGACCCAAGTGGGACTGTGGGTACTGAATGTGTGTTAGATAACATTCATGGTCACATGGTTTTGTAATTTAATGCCCATGAGAAACCCCACTCCCCATCCCCCGTCTGCCTTGCTTGAGGGTGGTAGTTGGATACCAGCAGAAAATAACTTGTGCAACGCCACAGCCACCTCTGTCTAAAGTGGTAAGCCTGGAACTGGGCATAGTGATGGAGGTCTGTCATCCCAGCATTCTGGAGGCAGAGGCAGAAGAATCTCAAGTGAGTCCAGCCTGGGCTAATAGTGAAAATCTGTCTTAACAATTCCTAGAAGCTGAGCGGTGGTGGCTCATAACTTTAATCCCAGCGCTTGTGAGACAGAGGCAGAGGCAAGTAAATCTCTGACTTCTAAGACAGCCTGGTCTACAGAGTGAGTTCCAGGGCAGGCAGAGCTACACAGAGAAACTCTGTATAAAACAAAACAAACAAACAAACAAAAGGAAAAAGAAAATAAATCCAGGATCTGTTGTTGTTCCAGCCCATAGCCAGGAGCTGCTGCTCTTGTGCCATGGATTCCAGAACATTCCAGAATGTCCCTGGGAATGGGGGAGGGGTCTTATAACTCTTCTGGTCTCATGGTCCCATTCCCGTGTCTCTCCTAGCCCAAGTGGTCCACTGTGACACCAAGATGAAGGATTCGTGCAAGGGATCCACGTGTAACAGGTGAGAGCCCACTGAGGCTGGGCTGGGCTAGCTGCCCCTGGGACCCTCCTGAGGTACATGTCAGTCTCATGCCCTGCTTCCCACTCTGAGCCTCCTGGAAACATGGTGGGCAATGGCGCTCATACAGTTAGTACAATGTACACCAGACTGAACTAGAAGCTTCCATGTGTGCCACGTGCTGATTAGATTGACCATGACACTTGTCTGTCCCCTAAACCATTACATCCTGCTATCCCCCAACAGTGACATCCACTGTCACCCCTATCACTGCCTCCCCTTGAGCACTTGGCTGACGAATGATCTGCCTCTGTCACATGTCACCCGAGTTTCTCACCTGTCACTCCTGGAGTACATGAGACATTGAGATGGGACATTCCATATATTATGGGATGTTGAGCAACGTCCCAGACCTTGATCTCTACCAAATGCCAATGAGGACAACCAAAGCTGTCCCCGGGCACTGGTCAGTGTATTCTAAAATAACTCTGTTGGACACATGTTACTGCCAGTGCTTTGTTTCTGATCCAGAGAGTGCTATAGCCCACAAGGCTCCCAGGGAGTACATCACAGGAGTGACACACCTGAATGCTCTTCTTGTAACCAGTGTATCTCAACCCTGATGGGTGCTGGCAAACCAGTTCTCCCTCCAGTCTGCGGCTGACCCGTTAGCATGAGTCCTGCTCTTGGGGCTGGCTTCAAGCTACCTGAGGTTTAGCCCTCAGCTTGAGGTCTCTGAGGATTTAACGGGATTCCCTCTCTAAGCAGAACATGAGCCCTGCTCTCTGAGGGGTAATATCCTCATCTGGGGGAGTGTTTAGAAGGTATCACTCAAGGTCTGTGCCAAGGGACACTGGCACTGTCTGAGCCTGTCAAGAACTGAATGAGTTCTTTGAGGCATCCATTGGAAGGAGAGGTGGCTCTCTACATTACCCAATGGACTTGGATCCCAGTGTGTGGCAGAGCCCTTCACTCACACAGGAGTGACAGGAAACAGAGTAGCCAGGATGTGGCTGCCCCAGGAGCACACCCACCGGGTGCCCTGCACAGCAAGAGGAACGTTTGCAGAACTGTCCTGTGAGAGGAAACGATGGTGACACAAGCCAGATGTGGTGGAATGACCATGCCTAAACCCAGGGTGACTTTCGCTGTCTGCATTGCGTGAACTGGGTATCAAGCAGGTATTCCTGGACCACATCTTTTGAGAGCTCTGGGGTCGTCTAGGCTCTGAGAAGATGTCACACATTGTCAGATGGCTCTTCCTCAGCCAGAGACTGAGGTCTGTTTACAGGGGCTTCAGAGTCCTCCAGTCAGCCAGAGCAACTCAACCCTAACCACAACCTCTGGCGGCCCAGCCTTAGTATAGAAGTAACAGCCACTAGGCTTCCTCACAACCTTCCACATTGAAAGGTATTCTTAGTCATTATTTAATTCAGAAAATAACAATCCGTAAAGGAAAAACAAAACCCACCAAGCCTGCCAGAGCCTCATCTGCTTGGCACGTGCCCCCCCACTCTTTATCCGCGCAGCTGAGGCTAATCCTGCTCGTGGGCTCATTGGTCATTCTTCAAACTCCACCAGTACTCCCCAGGCCCTTTGTTTTTAGAAGCCACATAACAAGCTGATATATGGTGACACACAATAGCTACATTTGTCTCTGCCTTTGTCACTTGCTGCCATCTGCCTAGTCCATACAAGTTCTATTACACTTGATGTGCAGTTGGGGTAACTTTCTGACTTTTTCCTGGGCACGTACATATTTGGAGGGGAAG
>JADRCD010245287.1:0-14162 GCA_019843815.1 Montemys delectorum | reverse complement strand
CTTTCTTTCTTTCTTTCTTTCTTTCTTTCTTTCTTTCTTTCTTTCTTTCTTTCTTTCTTTCTTTCTTGTGACAGTTCTCTTAGATAGGAACTCACTCAGAGTTATAATGGTTGGTCAGTGTAATGGTTTGAATAATAAGGTACCCCACCCCGTATCCCCATCAGAAGCAAGACTATTAGGAAGTGTGGCTCTTCTTTGGAGTAGATGTGGCTTTTTGGAAGTAGGTGAATCACAAAGAGGTGGACTTTGAGGTCTCAAAAGCTTAAGCTACTTCTCTTTCTGCTGCCTGCCAATCTTTTAGCTCCTTTTCTAGCACCATGTCTACCTCCTAGTTATCAGGCTTCCTGCCATGAGGATGATGGACTAAACCTCTGAAAGTGTAAACCAATTCAAACTAAATACTTTCCTCTCTAAGAGTTGCAATGGTGCTGGTGGTGCTATAAGATGTCATCACAGAAATCGAATAGTGACTAAGACACCCAAGGAGTTCCACGTGTCTACTTGTCTCTGTGTCTTCGCTAGCGTCCATTTATGCTGATCATGGGGATCAGCCAAGCACAACCTTGGCTTTTTAGGTAGGTTCTGAGAACAAAATGTAGAACCTCATTGTGTTTGTCAACATCATACCCCCAGCCCAGTTCTTATTATCTTGAATTTGGCTCTCAAGTATTTTGTTGAAAAGTTTTGCTCCTGAGTTCACCAGGGAGATTGGATTAAATTTGTTGTTCTTCGTTTTTGTTTTATCTTTACCTGTGTTTTACCTGAAGTGTATTAGTGTGTAGAATGTAGGGGTGCCATCTTTGTGTATTTTTTTTTTAAATTTCTGCTTTGAAGCCCAGATTTTGTGTTTCTGTCCTACTGTGCATTTTGTTGAATGATTTGAGAACCATTGGTCTTCCTGAAAGGATTGGAAGAATTCACCAGGAAACCTGTCAGCACTTAGTCTTTCTTAGTTGGGAGACTTATCAATACAGCTTCTTCAGCGCCACTGCTTATTATGTTTCTGTTCAAATTGTTTATATCTTTGTTTTAATTTTGGTTGGACATATGAGTTGGCCACATTGGCAAAAAAAAAAAAAAGACATATTCTCAAAGAATATGCTAGCAAAATCAAGATAACTACCTGCAAAGGAATGAAACAAAAACAAACAAACAAAAAACAAAACAAAAAACAAAAGAAAAAAAACACCTTTATTTTAACCTGAAATGTAGACACAAGAATAAATGACTAGACGAAATTTTATTTTATTACTTTGTTGGATATTTTATTTATTTGCATGTCAAATGTTATCTCCTTTCCTTGTTTCCCCTCCAGAAACCCCCTATCCCATCTTCCTTCTTCTGCTCCTATGAGAGTGTTTCCCCCAGCCACCCACCCACTCCTTCCTTTCTGCCCTGGCATTCCCAGCTTCTGGATATTAGAAATATGGCTGCTATGAACATAGTGGAGCATGTGTCCTTATTAAATGTTGGAGCATCTTTTGGGTATATGCCCAGGAATGGTATAGCCATATCCTCAGGTAGTGCTATGTTCAATTTTCTAATTGGTTGTACTTGCTAGCAATCCCACCAACAAATAGAGGAATGTTTCTGTCTCCACATCCTCACCAGCATCTGCTTTCACCTGAGTTTTTGATCTTAGCCATTTTGACTGGTGTGAGGTGGAATCTCAGGGTTGTTTTGATTTGCATTTCCCTGATAACTAAGGATGCTGAACATTTCTTTAAGTGCTTCTTGGCCCTTCAGTATTCCTCAGTTGAGAATTCTTTGTTAACTCTTTTCCCCATTTTTAATAGGGTTTTTTTTGGTTCTCTAGAGTCTAACTTCTTTAGTTCTTTGTATATATTGGACATTAGCCCTCTATCAAATGTAGAATTGGTAAAGATCTTTTCCCAATCTGTTGGTTGCTATTTTGTCCTATTGACTATGTCTTTGCCTTACAGAAGCTTCACAATTTTATGAGGACTCAATTGTCTGTTGTTGATTTTAGAGCATAAGTCATTGGTGTTCTGTTCAAAAAAATTTCCACTGTGACCACGTGTTCAAGGTTCTTCTCCACTTCCTCTTCTTTTAGAGTCAGTGTATCTGGTTTTATGTGGAAGTCTTTGATCCACTTGGACTTGAGCTTTGTACAAGGAGAAAAGAATGGATCAATGTGGATTTTTCTTCATGCCAACTGTCAATTGAACCAGAACTATTTGTTGAAAATGACATCTTTTTTCCACAGGATGGTGTTAGCTTCTTTTTCAAAGATCAAATGACCATAGATGTGAGGGTTCATTTCTAAATCTTCAGTTTTATTCTATTGATGTACATGCCTGTTTCTGTACCAATATCATGTAGTTTTTATTGTAATACAGTTTGAGGTCAGGGTTTGTCATTCCCCCAGAAGTTTCTTTATTGTTTAGAATAGTTTTTGCTATCCTGGGTTTTTGTTATTCCAAATGTATTTTAGAATTGTTCTTTCTAACTCTGTGAAGAATTGTATGGGAATTTTAGTGGGGATTGTATTTAATCTGTAGATTGCTTTTGACAAGATGGCCATTCTTACTATATTAATCCTGTCAATTTATGAGATCTTTCCATCTTCTGAGATCTTCTTAGATTTCTTTCTTCAGAGACTTGAAGTTCTTGTCGTACAGAGATTTCACTTGCTTGGATAGAATCACACCAAGGTATTTTATATTATTTGTGACTATTGTGAAGGTGTTGTTTCCTTAATTTCTTTCTCAGCCTGTTTATCCTTTGAGTAGAGGAAGGCGATGGATTTGTTCCTTAATTTTATATCCAGCCACTTTCCTGAAGTTGTTTATCAGTTGTAGGAGTTCTCTGGTGGAATTTTTGGGGTCACCTAAATACCCAATAAGATAAGGCTTGATTGGTATGATCACATGAAGTTAAGAAGCTTCTGCACTGCAAAGGGATTTTAAACACAATGAACAGGTAACTCGTAAAATGGAAGAAAATTTTCCCCAGGTCTGTCTAGACACCAGAAATAATGAAACTGAAGCTCCATAAGCAGACCTATGAACTGACGACACACTTCTCAAAAGAAGAGGTATATGTCAAAGTTTTTTTCTTAAATGCTCAATACCTTTAGACATTCAGGAAATGCAGAATAAACTATATTGAATATTCACCTCACATCAGTCAGAATAATATTAATCAAGAAAACATAACAATTGCTCTCATAGGAAAGGAATAGATGGAGGGAGCCCTTATTCTCTGTTGGTGGGTGGAAAACTTGTACAGCCACCAATGAAATCAAAGTGGAGTTGTATCAAAATGTTTAAAATAGGACTATCATCATATGACACAATTTTTGGGCACATGTAGAAAGGATTTTGTAATTGTCACATATAGAAACACCCATGTTTATTGCTGGTTTGTTCCTAATAGCTGAGAGATGAAAGTAGCTTACATTGCCACCAATGAAAGGGTAGATAATGAAAGTGTCTACGCACACACACACACAGTAAGATTTTATTGATCCAGAAAGAAAACAGAATATGAAAATCACAAAAAGTAGAGAGCATTATGTAATAGATAATCTGGTTTTGAAATGTTAAGATAAAGTATAGTTATTTCTATAAGTATGTAACAACAATTAATGCAAAGAAAGACCATGATTTTAAAAGAGAGCAAAAGAAGGTATATGAGAATGTGAAAATTATGTGATTACACTATAATTTAAAAAATAAAAGAATAATTAAAGCAATAAAAGTATACTCTGATGGTTCTAAGTGTGTGCCCTACATTGTAATTTTTAAAATATGTATTTGCGGGAGAAGTCAGTTTGGATAGAGATCAGGAATGCAGAAAAGAGATTATAGATTTTGGAGGGGATGTAAGACCTGGTCCTGAGATGGGAATGGAATATATGTGCTATGAAAGGAGAAAGGGAACACAGGGGACAGAAGGGCACAGTGTATGTGGGCATCAGGAAAACTATGTATGTATAAAAACACCATTATAAAAAATGTTACTTTATATCATAAGTAAACATAAAAATATATTGCACAGACACATTAAATATAAATGATGTAAGTCTGAATTCACTATCTGATAATAATCAATGAAAGTTCATTTATATATTTCAGGGAAGAGAAGACAGTTCCAATGATCTAATTCAAAATGTGCTGGCAGTTCCTGTATGACTATTCCACTTTGTTCCTGATGTGAGCTTGTACTTCACTTATGAGTTTTTGAATAATGGTTTTTAGCTTAAATATTCTAAATACAAAATATTAACTCAATATTTGTTTCCTCCCTTCCCCATATCAGTTATAAATGTGTTTATGATTAAGAAAATGATAATGTATTAATAACTTAGTTTGTTAAAGAGCTCTTTAAAAGCTTATTTTAATTTTCTTCTTTCAGAACATTAGAACACTCCTATAATTATTCAATTCCTAACTGCCAAACTGCTTTTTTTTTTATAGCTATAAAAAGTTTACTTCCTAATCTATTCATATTCATTCCATTGTGTTGGAAAGTGTACTAGAGAAGGAGGTGGAATTTAAATACTGAAATGGATTTTACATGATAATGTCTGTTCTGTAACTGCTTTTACCTCAGTTACTTTTTTTCCCTGCATGCCCTCTCTTTTGTTTTCTGAGACAGGCAAGCCTCTGTGTTCAGTCTCTTGACTGTCCCCACGTCATGAGGCTGGGAGGAAATTACTCCGGACTGAACCTTAAGTGGCATTTTCCTACCCTTTTCTTACTCTCATTTCTATAGATTGCTGATGCCTTAGAGCTCATCACTGCGAAGTGTAACTGCTGCAACAGTTTTTGCTCCTGTGTTTCGTTATTTACTCTGTTTTCCAGATAGGGTTAAAGACGCTGGGCAAAAGCATTTGCATTCCATGCCCCATTCTTCCATTTATGGAAGAAAAAAAAAAAAAGCATCGTGTGCTTTCTAAAGCACAACGCTTTCATGCTAAGCTTTTAACCAAAGTGTGTTCTTTTGTCTTTGCAGCTTTCCAGAATGTGTTCCAGGGCCCCATGCTGTTTTCCTCTCTCCACTCCACTTTTAATGAGCAGAGGTCAATGCCCACCTCAGCTGCTGGGCTGTGCCCTCCTTGGCTCGCCCTGCATCTGTCTCCTTTTGAGTTCTTTTCTCAGATCTTCAGCAGGCCTACTGATGTGCACATAGTAGACCTACAAGGCAGAGAGGACTGTGCTTATGTACTTGCAGCCCAGTTCTCTGATGATGCAGAGCTGAATATTCACCTGAAAGACGACGTGTTGCAAGACATTCTTTTCCTGTTCAGTGCTGATCAAGCCCCACAGGTGGCAAAGCCCTTAACATTTCGAGCCTTTCCTACTGTTTATTCACATTTGAGGGTGCAGTGTACATTTTTCTGTCTTATGCAGACTTTTGATCTCTGACTCTGCTGAGGAATGAAATCCACAGTGGACACAAATAAAGGCAAGCATAATTAGAGAGAGATTCTCAAGGTGGCACAGATCACCAGGCAGATTGTCTCCGCAGCACAGAAAATCTAACACACGTAAGAAGGCGACAGCAGTGAAGATAGAGATCGCTGAAGTATGGTTCGCTCATCCACCTACACTTGTCCTGAAAGGAGAATGTCACTACTTCAAGGCATTTTATTTACACTTGTAAATATATGTTTTTCATCAGAATGTAAAAATTAGGCTGCAAGACAAGTTATACAGGTTAAATGTCAACATCTCACCTGATTGCCCCAAATAATTTTCACTGCATTTTGATGTTAAGATACCCTAAAATGACAATGATGCTAATTAACATCACTAATTAACACTGCTAATTAACAGTGGCCTTGACCATGCTTATTATTAGGACAGGCCTTGAGAAATAACTCCAACAATGTTCAGTTCAGACTTTTTTTATTTGAGTCCGGTGTTCATGGTTAAGAGTAACATTAGAACGATAGATCATATGTGTAAATGGTTTCACAATCTCTTTTAGAATTAATGACTGAATTATCCTGTCTCTCATTAGCCTTGTCACCCCAATCACCTTGTCTGTACTTTTATGTGTTTCAGGCTTTCTATTTACCTGTCTGATTGTTTACTCTTTTTCCCCTCTGTACCTGGGGGATGATAGTGAGACTTCTTGATTAGCTTCTCACATATAAAATGCGGGAACTTTGGGACATGGTACACATAAGAAGACAGGTAAAGTTCAAGTTAGTTTAGTTATTACATCGGCAAATATTTAAATAAATTATAATAAATTAAACATCATTTTCCTGAAAATATATCAAAGACATTCACTATTTCTTTTTGAGAATAGGCATGTATTAAATAGACTAATAATGTTTATACAAATATACTTACAGTATTATTTATGAGCTATTTATGTAGATTTATTTTAAACACCATCACTGTAGTCAAACTAGATAGCTTCCTTATGTCTATTCTCTTACAATATTATGCATTTTATATGCATTTTAATATTTAAAGACTTCCATTTTAAAAATATTTCCTGTAGTGATGGTTGAACCGAAAGTCTTGCATATATTAGTCACAGCCTCTACTGCTAAGCTAAGAATCTAGTCCTATTGAAAAGTTTATTATGAGGTAGGGGTCTACCTGAGTTGGCCTACTGCTTCTGATCTTCCTCCATCTAGAATAACTAGAACTAGAGGTACACACACTCAGTCCTGTAATACTTTTTATTGCTTTTCTGTGACCTGTGAAACATAGAGATGCAAGCCATTTCTTTCCTCTTGACTGGTGATCAAACCCTCAAAGTTTAACATGCATTAAAGAAGTAATGTTAAATATAGAGAATGAAATATCTGTAGCTACTTACAATGGTAACTTGCCAAATCCAACAACCTGTACATATTGTCATTAAATGCCATATGAACACTGAGCTAAGAAATTTACTTTTCTTAGCTTTAGCTTTAGAAATATTAGCTTCTGAAAATTGGGGATATTAGAATATTAGAAATTTAGAAATATCAGCTTTAGTAAGGTGTTAAGTGAAAAAGCTAGGGTATAGATACAATTGTTTTTGTTTCCGAGCTAATATTATTTCTACTATGCCATGATAACATTCTCTTCTAATAATAAATACAGGTTTCTCATCTGTGTTAGATAGCACCTGACAGTATTGACAGTGATCAAATGCCATTTTTCTTTCCTGGAAATGACAAAGAATGATAAATACACCTTCTGGGTTGCTAATTTTATATAAGGACAGAAGACAAATAAACATTACATAGACTAAAAGAATGTAGCAGTCCCTATTTAACTAATGACAGTCTATGTGTATAATTTGTAGGAAGGCAGAATGACATGCAGATGTAAATAATTGATTTACATAATGAAGCTTGTGAAAATGCATTTTTTTTGCCACATTCACCAATTTGGACATGTAAGAAAGAGCATGTTGTTTCTGTGTAAAAGACACAGATTTTAGTGGAGCTAGGAAATCGAGAAAGCAAAGGCTCACAAGGAAGTCTACATGGAGAATGAATCTATGACTATTCTCATTCAACAGCAGCATAGAATAAAGTCTGGTGTTGGGATAGGGGATGACGACTCACATGTTTAATAATTATAGGTGTAACGTTCATGCACACTACATGAAAATTATCCTTGTATTATTCAAATGCTGATTTCCGTGCCTTCATATCTGGTTACAGTCTTGGAATAAACATTATAATACTTATTCTAAGAATCTCCTGTTTCAATATTTTGTAAATATTGCTCCCCAGTTATTTCCTGATTGGTTAATAAAAAGCTAGTCAGCCAATGACTGACCAGAGGAAAGAATAGGGCTGAGACTTCCAAGACAGGCATAGGACAGAAGCGGGGAGGACGTGGGGAGGAGGAAGAGCAGATTCTCTAGGAGGAGAGAGTACAGGAACCACGAAGAGTACTCACCCTGAGCCCAGAGAGCCAGATCAATACTAAACTGCAAGTATCTCAGGGGTTTGGGCTAGGAAATAGCTAGATTATTTTAGAGGATTAGGATAGATTAATATCTGCTCATTTATTGATCCATAAAGCTTATTTAATAACTCTAATAATCTCTGTCTCATTTACCTGGGAGCTAGGAAACAAAAACATGGCTCTTTTTAAAATTGTTCTAATAAATAATGTCTAGTCAAAAACTGCTTTAGAGTTAGCATCTGAAAGTTCAGCAAGGGTCGTGAAGGGTCTTCCCTTGGACCACTGCTGCCCTAAAGTAAGAATTGAAAATGTGTAACATGCGGTGGAGAGATGCAGAGAATAAAGGCAGTGCTTGCTTATTTTACCTACAGTTGTAATACTAGGAGTTGCTTATTGAGTTTCCATTAGGTTGCTGTCATAATCTCAGAGGTTTTATAGGTACTGATTATAAATTTAAATTTTAAATAATCCTACAAGTTTACATTACTTGCTTTCTATTTTTTATGTTTGTAGAAGACTATCCAAAAGTTAAGTTTCACTGCAACTGGAGGAAAATCACATCATACACAGGAAGTTCTTGTTTTGAGGATTTAAAAACTCAAAGATGACATTATGTGTGACAAGCCACAAATCTGCCTGCACTAAGAAGAAAATTTACTTAAATCAGATAAATTTACAAAAAAACTCTGCCCCCAAAATAAATGAAATAAATGTACTGCATTTTCTTCCTTCATTCTTCAGTTGAGGGACACCTAGAATGCTTCCAGTTTCTGGCTATTGTGAGTGAAGCTCCTATGAACAATGGAATATTACTCAGCTGTTAAAAACTATGACAGCATAATATTTGCAAGCAAATGAGTGGAACTAGAAAAACTCACCCTGAATGCGGTAACCCCAAAACACAAACCTGAAAAAAGTCTGGCATACTCACTGTCAGAGAGGGTCCATCCATCAACTAATCAGAACAGATGAAGAGACACAAGCAAACCCTAGGCAGAACTCAGCAAATCCTAGTAAGGAGGGGAGAAAGGATTGTAGGAGCCAGAAGGGTCAACGACACCACCAGAAAACCTGCAGAACCAACATATCTGAACTTATAGGGTCTCAGTGAAACAGAACTGACAATTAGGGACTGAATATGAGTTTATCCTAGTCCTCCTACATATATGTTATAGTTGTGTAGCTTGGTGTTTCTGTAGGATTCCTAACAGGCATGGGGGCTCTTTCTGACAATTTTGCCTGCTTTGGGGGCCCCTTATCTTTTTCTGGACTGCCATGTCCAGCCTTTATATAAGGGGAGGTTCCAAGTCCTATGGCAACTTGATATGCCATGTTTGGCTTATATCCCTTGGAGGCCTAACTTTTTCTGAAGGGAAAGGAGGAAGAGTGGATGAGTTTGGGATGGTAGGAGATGGGAAGGGAGAAACTGGGAGGAAAAGGAGGAGATGAAACTGCAGTTGGGGTGTACTATATGAGAGAATAAAATTTAAAAAGAAAGAAAACCCATCCAGTCAATAGTAAAAACAATAAAGACATAAATAAATAGAATATAAATGAGGGGTGGGAGTCTATGTCCCCTGATCTTTTCAGCTAGCTCTAGAGCCCTACTTGGCATAGACCTAAGCAGGCCCTGTGCATAGTGCTTCAGTCTCTGTGAGTTTGTATGAGCTTTAGTTATGTTTACTTAGAGGGGCCTGTTTTCTTGGTTCCTCACCCATCCCTCATGTGTCTTTTGCTCATTCTGACCCCCTTTAAGATTTCTTGAGTCCTTAGTGGAGGGAATTTGTAGAAATATCCTATTTAGGGATATGTTCTAAAGTCTCATCCTCTCTAAATAATGTCTGGCTGTTGGTCTCTGTATTTGTTCCAGAAGCTTTTCTGGTGATAACTGAGCAAAACACTACAGCAGAATATCATTAGGAGTCATTTTATTGCTTTTTTTATAAGACCATTTGTATTTGGTTTTATTCTAAGGCCCTTGGCTAGTTAGTCTTTGCGTTTTGGCTGCCCAAACAGTGTTGGGTATAGATTCCATTTCCTGGAGTAAGCCTTAAATCAAATTAATACTGGTTAATTACACCAAGTTTATGACCATTGCACTAGCAAATCTTGTAGGCATTGTACATCAACAAGTTTGTGGCTGGGTTGATGTTTCTCTTTTAACAGTGCACAGAGTAACTTCCTACACCAAAGATGGTAAAACATAGAGGTGAAGTTGTATATAGGAACCAACTTCACCTAACCATGGTCAGTGAATTATGTAGGTCTTGTCTTAAGCAGTATGGCTTTCCTGTAGGTTTGTGGAAAGGAACTTTTTGTCTAAGCAATAGCTTGGGTTATTGTTTGGAATTCCCAGGGGACTTCTTTGTACAACAACTCAGTTCGATACTACCCAAACCCAGTACTGGAAGTTTCACATATATACGCTAGATTAAGTTTCCATACTGCTGTTTCTTAATTGTTTTCCCATTCCAGAACCACCATTCACTCACAACTGTCTATTTTATAATATTTTCCCTTTCTTAGCCATTTGAGTTTCCTTATTTTAGAATTTTTTTGTTTACATCCGTATTTGGAAGTGATCCCTGCAGGGAAATGAACTGCACCATGAAGAAATAAGAATAAAACCCCAGTGCAGATTGACTTCATCAATAGTGAAAAAAACTTTCACAAAGTCCTGTGACCATGAGGATGGTTTCTATAGTTAAAAGGCATAGACTTGCATGGTCTATATCCAATATTATAGTGATCATTAGGCCATAAAATACATGTGACATCTCCCCTAAAGATGAGTAATAGTCTAGAGAGAGAGAAGAGTCTGGGATAATCATGCTGGGGAATTTGAATGAAGTCTTTCCCTTCACATAGTCAAAAAGTTACCAAATGGTTAATATGCTCTACTCTCAGCTTTCTGGAAAGCAGGTATTTGATTTTTAAGTTATACATTAAGGAGACATTTTTGCATAATTATGCATTCCAGATACTCTTAAATTGGGATTATTTGATTTTCTCATATCTAGTGTTTTTTTTCTATTTTCTTTTTCTTTCTTTATTTCTTCATTTTTGTTCTTATTTTTAACATGTAAATGGTGAAAAACAAAACAAAACAAAATAAAATCAAAACCAAAACAAATGACCTAAAACCCTTTTGTTGGCTGCTATGTGGTCCAAATGACTATGCCCTTTATTATTTAGTAGCTTCTTAGTTTTATGAGGTCTTATTCATTAATTGTGAATCTTAGGGACTATGCAATTTTGTTCTGTAGAGAAAGTATTTCAAGACTACTCACTACTTTGTCTTCTATTAGGTCCAGTGAAACTGGTTTTATGTTGATATCTTTGTTTGAGTTTTGTGGAGGGCAATAAGGATGGATCTATTAGGATTCTTGAACATGTATCCATTTGCTAAATATCATGTTTTCTTTTTTTAAGTGTGATTTTCTGACTCCTTTATCAGAAATCAGGTGTCTATGGGTGGGTAGTTTCATATCTCCTCCATCTTCCATTCAATATCATTGACCATTGTGTCTGCTTTTATGCCAATAACATACATTATTTATTACCTTAGCTCTGCAGTACAACTTGAGTGAAGAATGGTAATACTTCCAACTCTTCTTTTAATATTTATTATTACCCTTAGCTAGTCTGGGTTTTTGTGTTTCCATATAAGGTTAAAAACTTTCCTTTTATCAAATGTGAAGAATTCTGTTGGAATTTTGATGGGGATTGCATTGAGTTTCTAGGTTACTTTTGGCAGGTTGGAATTTTTACTATGTTAAAACTCTGGAACATTGAGTATGAGAGACCTTCTCATATTCTTATACATTCTTTAGTTTCTTCTTAAGTGTCATAAAGTTTTTACCATACATCACATTAACTTGCTTAGTTAGAGTTATCCTAAGTTATTTCATATTATTTGAGGCTATTATAAAGAGTAATTTTTTTCAGTTCATTTGTCTTTTGCCTATAGGAAAGCTACTGATTTTATGAGTTAATTTTGAATCTAGCTATTTATCAAGCTGTGCATCAGCTGAAAGAGTTTCCAGGTGGAACTTTTGGGGTCACTTATGTATACTACCATATCATCTACAAATAAAGATACTGTTTTGATTTGATGTCATATTACTTTGGCAAAACTTTCCTCTGAGGTTGCTTTTTGAGTCGCTAAACTTTTTCTTTCTATATTCCCATCAGTTTGGTTTTGTTTTTGTTGTGTTAGTACGTCATTCCTAATTTTTTCTGTTCCCTGCTCTGCTTCTTAGGATAATGAGACTGTGCGTTACCTGGTAGGAAATTTTTCTGGGATCTTGATAGGTGTAGTTATTGAAGTAAAATGTGTTTTGGAATGTCTTCATATCCTTGTCTCATAAGGGTCCTAACACATGTACATTTTTTACCCCTACTATTAATCCAAGACATCTAATGTATCTTGTATAAAGAGTTTGGCTTCTCTGGAAATTTCATATAAACTATATCACATGTCTGTGGCTTCTCACATTTATCATAACATTCTGGAATTTACCTAGGACATAGCTGTGTCAGTTATCTGTCTTTGTTGTAAATGGACTGTAGTCGCGTTGTATTTTGCCTATTTATTAGGTAGGTTACGCATATGTATGTAGTTTCCAGTTTGGGTTCAATTTGATTAATATTGCTATGAGCTTTATATATAACACAAACTTACATGTAAATCTTTGTATGGATACATAGCTAAGACAATCTATGATCTTTTAAGCTAAACTCTCAAATTTTACTACAATGATTGGGCTATACTACTAATATTCCTACTAATATTTCACAACAAAGACAACTGACACAGCTATGTCCTAGGAAAATTCCAGAATTTTATGATATAATTTATATGAAATTTTCAAGAAAGGTAAACTCTCTGAACAAGATGTAGGAGATGTCTTGGACTAAAAGCTGTGGTTGAAAAAAAAAAGTGTACATATATTGGGACCCTTATTAGGCAAGGGTAAGAAAACATTCCCCACAGATCTAGCCTTACTAAATTTTTTGTACATTTGTGATATTAGTTGGGTTTTGCTTGATTTATTATAGTCATACTTGTATGTATCAAGTGCTTTTGTGTATTTAGTTTTCATTTCTATAATAAGTAATATTTTTAAAAGTATTTTCAGGTTCTTGTAACCACTTATCTTCTTCTATAAATATTAATTTACATTGCCCATTTTGCTAAAGTTTAGTAATTTTTTATGAAATCTAGATTCAAGTCTTTAAGATATGTGTTTTGCAAATATTTTCTGATTATATTCATAACTGGTTCATTCATCATAAATTCAATACTAAAAGATCTTTTAAAAATATACATATGAAATGGAGAGATGGCTTACCTGTTAAGAGTGCTTGTTGTCCCTATAGAGGACCTGAGTTCAATTCCCAACTCTCATTTCTCAGGGATGACAACTGCCTGTGACTATAGTTCCAAGGGATCTAACATCCTCTTTTGGCTTCCTCAGGCAACTGTACATGTGTGCAATGCACAAGGACACACACACACACACACACACACACACACACTTACATAAAACTACGTTATTAGTAGTTTTATTAGGAGAGAAAAGTCAAAGGGAGATAGGGAAGAACTGGAGGGAACAAAAAAGAAGTGAGTTGATGAAAACATTATGTACATATATAAAATTCTCAAACAATATTTTAAAATAAAATAAAATAAAAGCACATATTATCCACATATCTTGAATAAGTATTTCTCCTAATTATATGTGAATTAAAAATGTAATTGCAAAGTGTGTATTTTTCAGGAAAGTGCCTGACATTTACTCTCAACACTTTTAGTTTGAATGTGCATAGGCTTGTTTGCCTCTTAATTTGTTAGTATGAGGTCTGCCAGTATGGTTCTAAAAACAAAATTTGAAAAGTTGCTTTATTGTTTTATGTTGTTTGACTGAAACTCACCAGCTCAATGTTTCCCTAGGTATTTGCTATGTTGTTCTCTTTAAAGGGTCCCTCAGCAAAGCAGTATACAGGATTTAGAAAATAGCTGAAATTCCATTAAGCATTTTCTGTGATTAAATTGCTTACTCATTTTTGTACAAAATTACATGCTTATCATATTATGGTAATTTTCTTCCTAATAGGAAATATATTAGCTTTTGTTGTGAGTATTTTATATGGAATTTTAGTGTGCTCAGTATGCATGAATTTTAATTTTGTTTTTTGTTAAAGTAATATTAAAAAACCACCAGTGTGATTCATTTTTAAAAGTAGTTTAAAGTGTTAAATATC
>JADRCD010245285.1:0-14161 GCA_019843815.1 Montemys delectorum | reverse complement strand
CTTTCTTTCTTTCTTTCTTTCTTTCTTTCTTTCTTTCTTTCTTTCTTTCTTTCTTTCTTTCTTTCTTGTGACAGTTCTCTTAGATAGGAACTCACTCAGAGTTATAATGGTTGGTCAGTGTAATGGTTTGAATAATAAGGTACCCCACCCCGTATCCCCATCAGAAGCAAGACTATTAGGAAGTGTGGCTCTTCTTTGGAGTAGATGTGGCTTTTTGGAAGTAGGTGAATCACAAAGAGGTGGACTTTGAGGTCTCAAAAGCTTAAGCTACTTCTCTTTCTGCTGCCTGCCAATCTTTTAGCTCCTTTTCTAGCACCATGTCTACCTCCTAGTTATCAGGCTTCCTGCCATGAGGATGATGGACTAAACCTCTGAAAGTGTAAACCAATTCAAACTAAATACTTTCCTCTCTAAGAGTTGCAATGGTGCTGGTGGTGCTATAAGATGTCATCACAGAAATCGAATAGTGACTAAGACACCCAAGGAGTTCCACGTGTCTACTTGTCTCTGTGTCTTCGCTAGCGTCCATTTATGCTGATCATGGGGATCAGCCAAGCACAACCTTGGCTTTTTAGGTAGGTTCTGAGAACAAAATGTAGAACCTCATTGTGTTTGTCAACATCATACCCCCAGCCCAGTTCTTATTATCTTGAATTTGGCTCTCAAGTATTTTGTTGAAAAGTTTTGCTCCTGAGTTCACCAGGGAGATTGGATTAAATTTGTTGTTCTTCATTTTTGTTTTATCTTTACCTGTGTTTTACCTGAAGTGTATTAGTGTGTAGAATGTAGGGGTGCCATCTTTGTGTATTTTTTTTTTAAATTTCTGCTTTGAAGCCCAGATTTTGTGTTTCTGTCCTACTGTGCATTTTGTTGAATGATTTGAGAACCATTGGTCTTCCTGAAAGGATTGGAAGAATTCACCAGGAAACCTGTCAGCACTTAGTCTTTCTTAGTTGGGAGACTTATCAATACAGCTTCTTCAGCGCCACTGCTTATTATGTTTCTGTTCAAATTGTTTATATCTTTGTTTTAATTTTGGTTGGACATATGAGTTGGCCACATTGGCAAAAAAAAAAAAAAGACATATTCTCAAAGAATATGCTAGCAAAATCAAGATAACTACCTGCAAAGGAATGAAACAAAAACAAACAAACAAAAAACAAAACAAAAAACAAAAGAAAAAAAACACCTTTATTTTAACCTGAAATGTAGACACAAGAATAAATGACTAGACGAAATTTTATTTTATTACTTTGTTGGATATTTTATTTATTTGCATGTCAAATGTTATCTCCTTTCCTTGTTTCCCCTCCAGAAACCCCCTATCCCATCTTCCTTCTTCTGCTCCTATGAGAGTGTTTCCCCCAGCCACCCACCCACTCCTTCCTTTCTGCCCTGGCATTCCCAGCTTCTGGATATTAGAAATATGGCTGCTATGAACATACTGGAGCATGTGTCCTTATTAAATGTTGGAGCATCTTTTGGGTATATGCCCAGGAATGGTATAGCCATATCCTCAGGTAGTGCTATGTTCAATTTTCTAATTGGTTGTACTTGCTAGCAATCCCACCAACAAATAGAGGAATGTTTCTGTCTCCACATCCTCACCAGCATCTGCTTTCACCTGAGTTTTTGATCTTAGCCATTTTGACTGGTGTGAGGTGGAATCTCAGGGTTGTTTTGATTTGCATTTCCCTGATAACTAAGGATGCTGAACATTTCTTTAAGTGCTTCTTGGCCCTTCAGTATTCCTCAGTTGAGAATTCTTTGTTAACTCTTTTCCCCATTTTTAATAGGGTTTTTTTTGGTTCTCTAGAGTCTAACTTCTTTAGTTCTTTGTATATATTGGACATTAGCCCTCTATCAAATGTAGAATTGGTAAAGATCTTTTCCCAATCTGTTGGTTGCTATTTTGTCCTATTGACTATGTCTTTGCCTTACAGAAGCTTCACAATTTTATGAGGACTCAATTGTCTGTTGTTGATTTTAGAGCATAAGCCATTGGTGTTCTGTTCAAAAAAATTTCCACTGTGACCACGTGTTCAAGGTTCTTCTCCACTTCCTCTTCTTTTAGAGTCAGTGTATCTGGTTTTATGTGGAAGTCTTTGATCCACTTGGACTTGAGCTTTGTACAAGGAGAAAAGAATGGATCAATGTGGATTTTTCTTCATGCCAACTGTCAATTGAACCAGAACTATTTGTTGAAAATGACATCTTTTTTCCACAGGATGGTGTTAGCTTCTTTTTCAAAGATCAAATGACCATAGATGTGAGGGTTCATTTCTAAATCTTCAGTTTTATTCTATTGATGTACATGCCTGTTTCTGTACCAATATCATGTAGTTTTTATTGTAATACAGTTTGAGGTCAGGGTTTGTCATTCCCCCAGAAGTTTCTTTATTGTTTAGAATAGTTTTTGCTATCCTGGGTTTTTGTTATTCCAAATGTATTTTAGAATTGTTCTTTCTAACTCTGTGAAGAATTGTATGGGAATTTTAGTGGGGATTGTATTTAATCTGTAGATTGCTTTTGACAAGATGGCCATTCTTACTATATTAATCCTGTCAATTTATGAGATCTTTCCATCTTCTGAGATCTTCTTAGATT
Source organism: Montemys delectorum (assembly GCA_019843815.1). NCBI lineage: Eukaryota > Metazoa > Chordata > Mammalia > Rodentia > Muridae > Montemys > Montemys delectorum. The sequence continues at coordinate 11,554 of JADRCD010245285.1, read as the reverse complement.
TCTTTCTTCAGAGACTTGAAGTTCTTGTCGTACAGAGATTTCACTTGCTTGGATAGAATCACACCAAGGTATTTTATATTATTTGTGACTATTGTGAAGGTGTTGTTTCCTTAATTTCTTTCTCAGCCTGTTTATCCTTTGAGTAGAGGAAGGCGATGGATTTGTTCCTTAATTTTATATCCAGCCACTTTCCTGAAGTTGTTTATCAGTTGTAGGAGTTCTCTGGTGGAATTTTTGGGGTCACCTAAATACCCAATAAGATAAGGCTTGATTGGTATGATCACATGAAGTTAAGAAGCTTCTGCACTGCAAAGGGATTTTAAACACAATGAACAGGTAACTCGTAAAATGGAAGAAAATTTTCCCCAGGTCTGTCTAGACACCAGAAATAATGAAACTGAAGCTCCATAAGCAGACCTATGAACTGACGACACACTTCTCAAAAGAAGAGGTATATGTCAAAGTTTTTTTCTTAAATGCTCAATACCTTTAGACATTCAGGAAATGCAGAATAAACTATATTGAATATTCACCTCACATCAGTCAGAATAATATTAATCAAGAAAACATAATAATTGCTCTCATAGGAAAGGAATAGATGGAGGGAGCCCTTATTCTCTGTTGGTGGGTGGAAAACTTGTACAGCCACCAATGAAATCAAAGTGGAGTTGTATCAAAATGTTTAAAATAGGACTATCATCATATGACACAATTTTTGGGCACATGTATAAAGGATTTTGTAATTGTCACATATAGAAACACCCATGTTTATTGCTGGTTTGTTCCTAATAGCTGAGAGATGAAAGTAGCTTACATTGCCACCAATGAAAGGGTAGCTAATGAAAGTGTCTACGCACACACACACACAGTAAGATTTTATTGATCCAGAAAGAAAACAGAATATGAAAATCACAAAAAGTAGAGAGCATTATGTAATAGATAATCTGGTTTTGAAATGTTAAGATAAAGTATAGTTATTTCTATAAGTATGTAACAACAATTAATGCAAAGAAAGACCATGATTTTAAAAGAGAGCAAAAGAAGGTATATGAGAATGTGAAAATTATGTGATTACACTATAATTTAAAAAATAAAAGAATAATTAAAGCAATAAAAGTATACTCTGATGGTTCTAAGTGTGTGCCCTACATTGTAATTTTTAAAATATGTATTTGCGGGAGAAGTCAGTTTGGATAGAGATCAGGAATGCAGAAAAGAGATTATAGATTTTGGAGGGGATGTAAGACCTGGTCCTGAGATGGGAACGGAATATATGTGCTATGAAAGGAGAAAGGGAACACAGGGGACAGAAGGGCACAGTGTATGTGGGCATCAGGAAAACTATGTATGTATAAAAACACCATTATAAAAAATGTTACTTTATATGATAAGTAAACATAAAAATATATTGCACAGACACATTAAATATAAATGATGTAAGTCTGAATTCACTATCTGATAATAATCAATGAAAGTTCATTTATATATTTCAGGGAAGAGAAGACAGTTCCAATGATCTAATTCAAAATGTGCTGGCAGTTCCTGTATGACTATTCCACTTTGTTCCTGATGTGAGCTTGTACTTCACTTATGAGTTTTTGAATAATGGTTTTTAGCTTAAATATTCTAAATACAAAATATTAACTCAATATTTGTTTCCTCCCTTCCCCATATCAGTTATAAATGTGTTTATGATTAAGAAAATGATAATGTATTAATAACTTAGTTTGTTAAAGAGCTCTTTAAAAGCTTATTTTAATTTTCTTCTTTCAGAACATTAGAACACTCCTATAATTATTCAATTCCTAACTGCCAAACTGCTTTTTTTTTTATAGCTATAAAAAGTTTACTTCCTAATCTATTCATATTCATTCCATTGTGTTGGAAAGTGTACTAGAGAAGGAGGTGGAATTTAAATACTGAAATGGATTTTACATGATAATGTCTGTTCTGTAACTGCTTTTACCTCAGTTACTTTTTTTCCCTGCATGCCCTCTCTTTTGTTTTCTGAGACAGGCAAGCCTCTGTGTTCAGTCTCTTGACTGTCCCCACGTCATGAGGCTGGGAGGAAATTACTCCGGACTGAACCTTAAGTGGCATTTTCCTACCCTTTTCTTACTCTCATTTCTATAGATTGCTGATGCCTTAGAGCTCATCACTGCGAAGTGTAACTGCTGCAACAGTTTTTGCTCCTGTGTTTCGTTATTTACTCTGTTTTCCAGATAGGGTTAAAGACGCTGGGCAAAAGCATTTGCATTCCATGCCCCATTCTTCCATTTATGGAAGAAAAAAAAAAAAAGCATCGTGTGCTTTCTAAAGCACAACGCTTTCATGCTAAGCTTTTAACCAAAGTGTGTTCTTTTGTCTTTGCAGCTTTCCAGAATGTGTTCCAGGGCCCCATGCTGTTTTCCTCTCTCCACTCCACTTTTAATGAGCAGAGGTCAATGCCCACCTCAGCTGCTGGGCTGTGCCCTCCTTGGCTCGCCCTGCATCTGTCTCCTTTTGAGTTCTTTTCTCAGATCTTCAGCAGGCCTACTGATGTGCACATAGTAGACCTACAAGGCAGAGAGGACTGTGCTTATGTACTTGCATCCCAGTTCTCTGATGATGCAGAGCTGAATATTCACCTGAAAGACGACGTGTTGCAAGACATTCTTTTCCTGTTCAGTGCTGATCAAGCCCCACAGGTGGCAAAGCCCTTAACATTTCGAGCCTTTCCTACTGTTTATTCACATTTGAGGGTGCAGTGTACATTTTTCTGTCTTATGCAGACTTTTGATCTCTGACTCTGCTGAGGAATGAAATCCACAGTGGACACAAATAAAGGCAAACATAATTAGAGAGAGATTCTCAAGGTGGCACAGATCACCAGGCAGATTGTCTCCGCAGCACAGAAAATCTAACACACGTAAGAAGGCGACAGCAGTGAAGATAGAGATCGCTGAAGTATGGTTCTCTCATCCACCTACACTTGTCCCGAAAGGAGAACGTCACTACTTCAAGGCATTTTATTTACACTTGTAAATATATGTTTTTCATCAGAATGTAAAAATTAGGCTGCAAGACAAGTTATACAGGTTAAATGTCAACATCTCACCTGATTGCCCCAAATAATTTTCACTGCATTTTGATGTTAAGATACCCTAAAATGACAATGATGCTAATTAACATCACTAATTAACACTGCTAATTAACAGTGGCCTTGACCATGCTTATTATTAGGACAGGCCTTGAGAAATAACTCCAACAATGTTCAGTTCAGACTTTTTTTATTTGAGTCCAGTGTTCATGGTTAAGAGTAACATTAGAACGATAGATCATATGTGTAAATGGTTTCACAATCTCTTTTAGAATTAATGACTGAATTATCCTGTCTCTCATTAGCCTTGTCACCCCAATCACCTTGTCTGTACTTTTATGTGTTTCAGGCTTTCTATTTACCTGTCTGATTGTTTACTCTTTTTCCCCTCTGTACCTGGGGGATGATAGTGAGACTTCTTGATTAGCTTCTCACATATAAAATGCGGGAACTTTGGGATATGGTACACATAAGAAGACAGGTAAAGTTCAAGTTAGTTTAGTTATTACATCGGCAAATATTTAAATAAATTACAATAAATTAAACATCATTTTCCTGAAAATATATCAAAGACATTCACTATTTCTTTTTCAGAATAGGCATGTATTAAATAGACTAATAATGTTTATACAAATATACTTACAGTATTATTCATGAGCTATTTATGTAGATTTATTTTAAACACCATCACTGTAGTCAAACTAGATAGCTTCCTTATGTCTATTCTCTTACAATATTATGCATTTTATATGCATTTTAATATTTAAAGACTTCCATTTTAAAAATATTTCCTGTAGTGATGGTTGAACCGAAAGTCTTGCATATATTAGTCACAGCCTCTACTGCTAAGCTAAGAATCTAGTCCTATTGAAAAGTTTATTATGAGGTAGGGGTCTACCTGAGTTGGCCTACTGCTTCTGATCTTCCTCCATCTAGAATAACTAGAACTAGAGGTACACACACTCAGTCCTGTAATACGTTTTATTGCTTTTCTGTGACCTGTGAAACATAGAGATGCAAGCCACTTCTTTCCTCTTGACTGGTGATCAAACCCTCAAAGTTTAACATGCATTAAAGAAGTAATGTTAAGTATAGAGAATGAAATATCTGTAGCTACTTACAATGGTAACTTGCCAAATCCAACAACCTGTACATAGTGTCATTAAATGCCATATGAACACTGAGCTAAGAAGTTTACTTTTCTTAGCTTTAGCTTTAGAAATATTAGCTTCTGAAAATTGGGGATATTAGAATATTAGAAATTTAGAAATATCAGCTTTAGTAAGGTGTTAAGTGAAAAAGCTAGGGTATAGATACAATTGCTTTTGTTTCCGAGCTAATATTATTTCTATTATGCCATGATAACATTCTCTTCTAATAATAAATACAGGTTTCTCATCTGTGCTAGATAGCACCTGACAGTATTGACAGTGATCAAATGCCATTTTTCTTTCCTGGAAATGACAAAGAATTCTAAATACACATTCTGGGTTGCTAATCTTATATAAGGACAGAGGACAAATAAACATTACATAGACTAAAAGAATGTAGCAGTCCCAATTTAACTAATGACAGTCTATGTGTATAATTTGTAGGAAGGCAGAATGACATGCAGATGTAAATAATTGATTTACATAATGAAGCTTGTGAAAATGCATTTTTTTTTTTGCCACATTCACCAATTTGGACATGTAAGAAAGAGCATGTTGTTTCTGTGTAAAAGACACAGATTTTAGTGGAGCTAGGAAATCGAGAAAGCAAAGGCTCACAAGGAAGTCTACATGGAGAATGAATCTATGACTATTCTCATTCAACAGCAGCATAGAATAAAGTCTGGTGTTGGGATAGGGGATGACGACTCACATGTTTAATAATTATAGGTGTAACGTTCATGCACACCACATGAAAATTATCCTTGTACTATTCAAATGCTGATTTCCGTGCCTTCATATCTGGTTACAGTCTTGGAATAAACATTATAATACTTATTCTAAGAATCTCCTGTTTCAATATTTTGTAAATATTGCTCCCAAGTTATTTCCTGATTGGTTAATAAAAAGCTAGTCAGCCAATGACTGACCAGAGGAAAGAATAGGGCTGAGACTTCCAAGACAGGCATAGGACAGAAGCGGGTAGGAAGTGGGGAGGAGGAAGAGAAAATTCTCCAGGAGGAGAGAGTACAGGAACCACAAAGAGTACTCACCCTGAGCCCAGAGAGCCAGATCAATACTAAAATGCAAATATCTCAGGGGTTTGGGCTAGGAAATAGCTAGATTATTTTAGAGGATTAGGATAGATTAATATCTGCTCATTTATTGATCCATAAAGCTTATTTAATAACTCTAATAATCTCTGTCTCATTTACCTGGGAGCTAGGAAACAAAAACATGGCTCTTTTTAAAATTGTTCTAATAAATAATGTCTAGTCAAAAACTGCTTTAGAGTTAGCATCTGAAAGTTCAGCAAGGGTCGTGAAGGGTCTTCCCTTGGACCACTGCTGCCCTAAAGTAAGAATTGAAAATGTGTAACACGCGGTGGAGAGATGCGGAGAATAAAGGCAGTGCTTGCTTATTTTACTTACAGTTGTAATACTAGGAGTTGCTTATTGAGTTTCCATTATGTTGCTGTCATAATCTCAGAGGTTTTATAGGTACTGATTATAAATTTAAATTTTAAATAATCCTACAAGTTTACATTACTTGCTTTCTATTTTTTATGTTTGTAGAAGACTATCCAAAAGTTAAGTTTCACTGCAACTGGAGGAAAATCACATCATACACAGGAAGTTCTTGTTTTGAGGATTTAAAAACTCAAAGATGACATTATGTGTGACAAGCCACAAATCTGCCTGCACTAAGAAGAAAATTTACTTAAATCAGATAAATTTACAAAAAACTCTGCCCCCAAAATAAATGAAATAAATGTACTGCATTTTCTTCCTTCATTCTTCAGTTGAGGGACACCTAGAATGCTTCCAGTTTCTGGCTATTGTGAGTGAAGCTCCTATGAACAATGGAATATTACTCAGCTGTTAAAAACTATGACAGCATAATATTTGCAAGCAAATGAGTGGAACTAGAAAAACTCACCCTGAATGCGGTAACCCCAAAACACAAACCTGAAAAAAGTCTGGCATACTCACTGTCAGAGAGGGTCCATCCATCAACTAATCAGAACAGATGAAGAGACACAAGCAAACCCTAGGCAGAACTCAGCAAATCCTAGTAAGGAGGGGAGAAAGGATTGTAGGAGCCAGAAGGGTCAAGGACACCACCAGAAAACCTGCAGAACCAACATATCTGAACTTATAGGGTCTCAGTGAAACAGAACTGACAATTAGGGACTGAATATGAGTTTATCCTAGTCCTCCTACATATATGTTATAGTTGTGTAGCTTGGTGTTTCTGTAGGATTCCTAACAGGCATGGGGGCTCTTTCTGACAATTTTGCCTGCTTTGGGGGCCCCTTATCTTTTTCTGGACTGCCATGTCCAGCCTTTATATAAGGGGAGGTTCCAAGTCCTATGGCAACTTGATATGCCATGTTTGGCTTATATCCCTTGGAGGCCTAACTTTTTCTGAAGGGAAAGGAGGAAGAGTGGATGAGTTTGGGATGGTAGGAGATGGGAAGGGAGAAACTGGGAGGAAAAGGAGGAGATGAAACTGCAGTTGGGGTGTACTATATGAGAGAATAAAATTTAAAAAGAAAGAAAACCCATCCAGTCAATAGTAAAAACAATAAAGACATAAATAAATAGAATATAAATGAGGGGTGGGAGTCTATGTCCCCTGATCTTTTCAGCTAGCTCTAGAGCCCTACTTGGCATAGACCTAAGCAGGCCCTGTGCATAGTGCTTCAGTCTCTGTGAGTTTGTATGAGCTTTAGTTATGTTTACTTAGAGGGGCCTGTTTTCTTGGTTCCTCACCCATCCCTCATGTGTCTTTTGCTCATTCTGACCCCCTTTAAGATTTCTTGAGTCCTTAGTGGAGGGAATTTGTAGAAATATCCTATTTAGGGATATGTTCTAAAGTCTCATCCTCTCTGAATAATGTCTGGCTGTTGGTCTCTGTATTTGTTCCAGAAGCTTTTCTGGTGATAACTGAGCAAAACACTACAGCAGAATATCATTAGGAGTCATTTTATTGCTTTTTTTATAAGACCATTTGTATTTGGTTTTATTCTAAGGCCCTTGGCTAGTTAGTCTTTGCGTTTTGGCTGCCCAAACAGTGTTGGGTATAGATTCCATTTCCTGGAGTAAGCCTTAAATCAAATTAATACTGGTTAATTACACCAAGTTTATGACCATTGCACTAGCAAATCTTGTAGGCATTGTACATCAACAAGTTTGTGGCTGGGTTGATGTTTCTTTTTTAACAGTGCACAGAGTAACTTCCTACACCAAAGATGGTAAAACATAGAGGTGAAGTTGTATATAGGAACCAACTTCACCTAACCATGGTCAGTGAATTATGTAGGTCTTGTCTTAAGCAGTATGGCTTTCCCGTAGGTTTGTGGAAAGGAACTTTTTGTCTAAGCAATAGCTTGGGTTATTGTTTGGAATTCCCAGGGGACTTCTTTGTACAACAACTCAGTTCGATACTACCCAAACCCAGTACTGGAAGTTTCACATATATACGCTAGATTAAGTTTCCATACTGCTGTTTCTTAATTGTTTTCCCATTCCAGAACCACCATTCACTCACAACTGTCTATTTTATAATATTTTCCCTTTCTTAGCCATTTGAGTTTCCTTATTTTAGAATTTTTTTGTTTACATCCGTATTTGGAAGTGATCCCTGCAGGGAAATGAACTGCACCATGAAGAAATAAGAATAAAACCCCAGTGCAGATTGACTTCATCAATAGTGAAAAAAACTTTCACAAAGTCCTGTGACCATGAGGATGGTTTCTATAGTTAAAAGGCATAGACTTGCATGGTCTATATCCAATATTATAGTGATCATTAGGCCATAAAATACATGTGACATCTCCCCTAAAGATGAGTAATAGTCTAGAGAGAGAGAAGAGTCTGGGATAATCATGCTGGGGAATTTGAATGAAGTCTTTCCCTTCACATAGTCAAAAAGTTACCAAATGGTTAATATGCTCTACTCTCAGCTTTCTGGAAAGCAGGTATTTGATTTTTAAGTTATACATTAAGGAGACATTTTTGCATAATTATGCATTCCAGATACTCTTAAATTGGGATTATTTGATTTTCTCATATCTAGTGTTTTTTTTCTATTTTCTTTTTCTTTCTTTATTTCTTCATTTTTGTTCTTATTTTTAACATGTAAATGGTGAAAAACAAAACAAAACAAAATAAAATCAAAACCAAAACAAATGACCTAAAACCCTTTTGTTGGCTGCTATGTGGTCCAAATGACTATGCCCTTTATTATTTAGTAGCTTCTTAGTTTTATGAGGTCTTATTCATTAATTGTGAATCTTAGGGACTATGCAATTTTGTTCTGTAGAGAAAGTATTTCAAGACTACTCACTACTTTGTCTTCTATTAGGTCCAGTGAAACTGGTTTTATGTTGATATCTTTGTTTGAGTTTTGTGGAGGGCAATAAGGATGGATCTATTAGGATTCTTGAACATGTATCCATTTGCTAAATATCATGTTTTCTTTTTTTAAGTGTGATTTTCTGACTCCTTAATCAGAAATCAGGTGTCTATGGGTGGATAGTTTCATATCTCCTCCATCTTCCATTCAATATCATTGACCATTGTGTCTGCTTTTATGCCAATAACATACATTATTTATTACCTTAGCTCTGCAGTACAACTTGAGTGAAGGATGGTAATACTTCCAACTCTTCTTTTAATATTTATTATTACCCTTAGCTAGTCTGGGTTTTTGTGTTTCCATATAAGGTTAAAAACTTTCCTTTTATCAAATGTGAAGAATTCTGTTGGAATTTTGATGGGGATTGCATTGAGTTTCTAGGTTACTTTTGGCAGGTTGGAATTTTTACTATGTTAAAACTCTGGAACATTGAGTATGAGAGACCTTCTCATATTCTTATACATTCTTTAGTTTCTTCTTAAGTGTCATAAAGTTTTTACCATACATCACATTAACTTGCTTAGTTAGAGTTATCCTAAGTTATTTCATATTATTTGAGGCTATTATAAAGAGTAATTTTTTTCAGTTCATTTGTCTTTTGCCTATAGGAAAGCTACTGATTTTATGAGTTAATTTTGAATCTAGCTATTTATCAAGCTGTGCATCAGCTGAAAGAGTTTCCAGGTGGAACTTTTGGGGTCACTTATGTATACTACCATATCATCTAGAAATAAAGATACTGTTTTGATTTGATGTCATATTACTTTGGCAAAACTTTCCTCTGAGGTTGCTTTTTGAGTCGCTAAACTTTTTCTTTCTATATTCCCATCAGTTTGGTTTTGTTTTTGTTGTGTTAGTACTTCATTCCTAACTTTTTCTGTTCCCTGCTCTGCTTCTTAGGATAATGGGACTGTGCGTTACCTGGTAGGAAATTTTTCTGGGATCTTGATAGGTGTAGTTATTGAAGTAAAATCTGTTTTGGAATGTCTTCATACCCTTGTCTCATAAGGGTCCTAATACATGTACATTTTTTACCCCTACTATTAATCCAAGACATCTAATGTATCTTGTATAAAGAGTTTGGCTTCTCTGGAAATTTCATATAAACTCTATCACATGTCTGTGGCTTCTCACATTTATCATAACATTCTGGAATTTACCTAGGACATAGCTGTGTCAGTTATCTGTCTTTGTTGTAAATGGACTGTAGTCGCATTGTATTTTGCCTATTTATTAGGTAGGTTACAGATATGTATGTAGTTTCCAGTTTGGGTTCAATTTGATTAATATTGCTATGAGCTTTATATATAACACAAACTTACATGTAAATCTTTGTATGGATACATAGCTAAGACAATCTATGATCTTTTAAGTTAAACTCTCAAATTTTACTACAATGATTGGGCTATACTACTAATATTCCTACTAATATTTCACAACAAAGACAACTGACACAGCTATGTCCTAGGAAAATTCCAGAATTTTATGATATAATTTATATGAAATTTTCAAGAAAGGTAAACTCTCTGAACAAGATGTAGGAGATGTCTTGGACTAGAAGCTGTGGTTGAAAAAAAAAAGTGTACATATATTGGGACCCTTATTAGGCAAGGGTAAGAAAACATTCCCCACAGATCTAGCCTTACTAAATTTTTTGTACATTTGTGATATTAGTTGGGTTTTGCTTGATTTATTATAGTCATACTTGTATGTATCATGTGCTTTTGTGTATTTAGTTTTCATTTCTATAATAAGTAATATTTTTAAAAGTATTTTCAGGTTCTTGTAAACACTTATCTTCTTCTATAAATATTAATTTACATTGCCCATTTTGCTAAAGTTTAGTAATTTTTTATGAAATCTAGATTCAAGTCTTTAAGATATGTGTTTTGCAAATATTTTCTGATTATATTCATAATTGGTTCATTCATCATAAATTCAATACTAAAAGATCTTTTAAAAACATACATATGAAATGGAGAGATGGCTTACCTGTTAAGAGTGCTTGTTGTCCCTATAGAGGACCTGAGTTCAGTTCCCAACTCTCATTTCTCAGGGATGACAACTGCCTGTGACTATAGTTCCAAGAGATCTAACATCCTCTTTTGGCTTCCTCAGGCAACTGTACATGTGTGCAATGCACAAGGACACACACACACACACACACACACACACACACTTACATAAAACTACGTTATTAGTTTTATTAGGAGAGAAAAGTCAAAGGGAGATAGGGAAGAACTGGAGGGAACAAAAAAGAAGTGAGTTGATGAAAACATTATGTACATATATAAAATTCTCAAACAATATTTTAAAATAAAATAAAATAAAAGCACATATTATCCACATATCTTGAATAAGTATTTCTCCTAATTATATGTGAATTAAAAATGTAATTGCAAAGTGTGTATTTTTCAGGAAAGTGCCTGACATTTACTCTCAACACTTTTAGTTTGAATGTGCATAGGCTTGTTTGCCTCTTAATTTGTTAGTATGAGGTCTGCCAGTATGGTTCTAAAAACAAAATTTGAAAAGTTGCTTTATTGTTTTATGTTGTTTGACTGAAACTCACCAGCTCAATGTTCCCCTAGGTATTTGCTATGTTGTTCTCTTTAAAGGGTCCCTCAGCAAAGCAGTATACAGGATTTAGAAAATAGCTGAAATTCCATTAAGCATTTTCTGTGATTAAATTGCTTACTCATTTTTGTACAAAATTACATGCTTATCATATTATGGTAATTTTCTTCCTAACAGGAAATATATTAGCTTTTGTTGTGAGTATTTTATATGGAATTTTAGTGTGCTCAGTATGCATGAATTTTAATTTTGTTTTTTGTTAAAGTAATATTAAAAAGCCACCAGTGTGATTCATTTTTAAAAGTAGTTTAAAGTGTTAAATATC
>JADRCD010245262.1:0-12893 GCA_019843815.1 Montemys delectorum | reverse complement strand
GAGCATCTTTTGGGTATATGCCCAGGAGTGGTATAGCTGGGTCCTCTGGTAGAACTATGTCCAATTTCCGGAGGAACTGCCACACTGATTTCCAGAGTGGTTGTACCAGTTTGCAATCCCACCAGCAGTAAAGTAGTGTTCCTCTTTCTCCACAACCTCTCCAGCATCTGCTGTCACCTGAGTCTTTTACCCTAGCCAATCTGACTGGTGTGAGGTGGAAGCTCAGAGTTGTTTTGATTTGAGGGTGCAGTATTTTTAAGAGAAATTTCAGATTACAAGATTTCTTAGGAAAAACACTTTTTCTCTTAGGTTTAATTTAACAGTTTAAATTATTTTAAACTGAGTATATTCCACCTCACTTTAAAAGTCAAAAATGAAACAAAGAAATATGAATCTAGAGCTGAAAAAGAGTGAGCAACAGAGCAGCAGCGATACGGGACTTCCCCAAGGTTGGCAGTAACTATCGGAGGTGCACCAGTGTCACTAGCTGCTGTGACAACCTAGAACCCAAAGCAAAGCCTCAGAAAACTGAACTAAACCAGGAATGAAGTCTCACACTCCAGAGCTTCATTTAAATCGTGCAATCGTGCAATTGTAAAGCACAGGAAGAAAGAAGACAAAGCCCAGTCCCAGAGCACGCCAGGTGGGGTGGGAAGGGGTCAGTACAGCAGTAGAGTCTGCCCTCCAATGAGGTGCGTGCGAGGTGTGCAGTTTCCTAGCAGACATGGACAGCTGAACTCTGACACAGCCCAGGGAAGGCCTTCTATCGTTTCCATATCCAGAAAGCCCTGAAATCTAGGTCAGGAATCCATAGCCTACCACCAGGACTCTTCCAAATTCAAGTGCACCATTCACATAGGAAAGGGAAAAAAACACAGGCTTTTATCAGTATCACATATACTTTCTGTTTCTTTATTGGAGACCTTAGGGAACTGGCTGGGTATGTCTGTGTGGCAGAGAGAAAAAGAAACTAAACTCTTTCACCTAAGAAGTGAAAACATGTGGTCAACAGCAGCAAGCACAGTAAGCAGAATTAACAGCGTCAGGAGGAGGTCTCTCGTGTCCTTTCCTCATTGCTTCTTCATGTTCTAGATGTTAATTCGTTCGCCAACAGTCTTAGCTGGATGTTGCCTGCTCAGATGGGGTCCTAAGAGTGCCCAAAATAAAGACTGTTCTCCAGTGTTGATGAAAGCTGCAATGATGCCCCCAAAAATGTCTGATTCCAGTAGACCCACAGATGTCCCAGGAATTCTGTAAATAGTTCAGCTTTGCTGGCAAACTCCAGCACTGAAATTGGTAACTAGGCTGGCAATTGCTGGACCACATAACGCTTTAGGCATTCTCTAGTTACTAAGGAAACAAACCTCTGAGAACAGGCAATAAGTCCATTCTTAAAATGACACCAAAAAAGATAGCTGTACTTACATCCAAGTATTCATCCAGGCCTAATTTGGTAAATTCATACTGGAGATGAACTCTGAAGTTCATGTCTTCTACCGAATGGACTACAATATTAATAAACTGCATAGAGGCCACCTGAAATGAAATTTCCAAGGGGTTAAGTTGGCTCCAAGTGCTTTCTCTCAAAAGCATATCCAGAATAGGCGCTTCATTTCACAAGTCTTAGTTCACATCAATTCCCTTTCCCTTAATGTCACTAAATCTTAAGAAAAAAAGAATCTTATAATTTTAATTAAAGAAAGCAAGTAGTCACCACAATTAGATACCACTTCACCGTCACTTAGAATGGCTATAATGTGCCAAGTGGTGGTGGCACACGCCTTTAATCCCAGCATTTGGAAGGCAGAGGCAGGCAAATTTCTGAGTTCGAGACCAGCCTGGTCTACAGAGTGAGTTCCAGGACAGCCAGGGCTACACAGAGAAACCCTGTCTCCAAAAACCCAAAAAAACAAAACAAAACAACAACAACAAAAGAAACAACAATAACAAAAAAGAATGGCTATAAGAAATATATATATGTATAATATACACACACACACATATATATATATTTATATATGGTATTGGCAAAGATGTAGAGAATACCAACCCTCAGCCATTGATTGTGAGAACATAAAATAATGCGGCCACCTTGAAAACACCAGTAAACTGGCTGGTTTTCTGTGTCAGCTTGACACAGGCTGCAGTTATCACAGAGAAGGGGCTTCAGTTGGGGAAATGCCTCCATGAGACCCAGCTGTGGGGCATTTTCTCAATTAGTGATCAAGGGGGTAGGGCCCCTTTTGGGTGGTGCTGTCCCTGGGCTGGAAGTCTTGGGTTCTATAAGAGAGCAGGCTGAGCAAGCCAGGAGAAGCAAGCCAGTAAGGAACATCTCTCCATGGCCTCTGCATCAGCTCCTGCTTCCTGACCTGCTTGAATTCCAGTCCTGACTTCCTCTGGTGATCAACAGCCATGTGGAAGTAAGCTGAATAAACCCTTTCCTCCCCAACTTGCTTCTTGGTCATGATGTTTGTGCAGGAATAGAAACCCTGACTAAGACAACCAGTTATTCAAAATGTTAAGTACCATGTTTGCTGTCTGTCTTAGAAATTCAATTACCTAACTAACAGTAATAAAGAAACATGGTCACATTAAAAATTTGTACACAATATATTCATAATACCACCTAAACCAAGTACCAGTGCCCATCACTTGATGGATAAACAGAATGAGGATACCCATGCCATGGACCATTCTGTGATCATGAAGTGCTGCTGTATGTTATGGCATGGATCAACTTGGGATCATCATGGAAAGTGAAACAGTGCCTGTGAAAGGGACCAAACATTGTATGGCTCCACCCATCTCAAATGTGCAGAGCACCCCAACCTAGAGAGATAAGAAGCACACTAGTAGATACTTAGGGCTGAAGTGTAGAGCACATGGGAAACTGCTTTTAATGGCAGAGGGATTATTTTTGTTTATTTATTATTTATTTTATTTATTTTTATGTGTGTGAGTACACCATAGCTGTCTTCACACAGACCAGAAGAAGGCATCAGATCCCATTACAGATGGTTGTGAGCCAGCATGTGGTTGCTGGGAACTGAACTCAGAACCTCTGGGAAGAACAGTCAGTGCTCTTAACTGCCATCTTTCCAGCCCTGGGCAGAAGGCTTCTTAAGGGGATGAACGTAGTAATAATTAAACTCTAAATGCTTAACACACACCAAATCATATACTTCCATGGGTGAAGGAGATGCATGCAAATCTAAGTCTAAGAAAGCTGAAGAAGTCATACAGGTATATGGCGTAAAGTACAAATTAACACAGAGATATAGACCATATAAAATATGAAACTTAACACAAAGAAGATTAATATCCAAAGAACGCAGAACCTCATCACAAGGTAATTACTTCAAAAATCCACTTTGAGCTCTATCCTGCTAAAAGATAGTAACTGATCTTTCACACTATCCTTCCGTGGATTCCCTAACTGCTAGTTCATAAACTCTTTGGATGTAGTGCTTTTTCCCAAAAACTGGCCCTAAGACCTGTCTCAGAAAAAAAAAAAAAATCAGTCCCCAGTTTAATAAATAACAGAATGAACCTCAACAGACCCATAGTGTTTTCAACAATGCCCATCTATTGATGGGAACAATGCCTTACTCATGTTTGCCCTCTATGCATGAACCAGCAGAGGCTTTGGGAAGAAGGGAAAATAATCAGGGATCCAGATTCACAGCATTTGGAAAACTCCTTAACCCCACCCCTCTACCCATGCCCTCTCGATCCTGAACAAGCCTAA
Organism: Montemys delectorum; assembly: GCA_019843815.1. NCBI lineage: Eukaryota > Metazoa > Chordata > Mammalia > Rodentia > Muridae > Montemys > Montemys delectorum. The sequence goes on along the minus strand of JADRCD010245262.1, from coordinate 9,145 downwards.
ATGATCTGCAGAGTTCCATGACAGCGTGTGAGCCACATGCAGTGCACACAGATGATAACTGGCATGCAGAGGCACATGGCACACTGTGGCCTGTACCCAGGGAAGTTAGAACCTGCACAGGAGTGTTAGTACAGTGACAGGAAATGGGTTCTAGGCTGTATGCAAATGGCGCATGTGTTAAGGGACTTATGATAACTTCAGCAGAAATGCAGATGGCCAGCTCAGCAAGCAGAGGTGGGCAAGGTACAACTCAACAAATTGCAGTGAGGAATTTATTTTTTTACACCAAAGAATAGCCAATAGCCTAGGAATTTATTTTTTTACACCAAAGAATAGCCAATAGCCAAGAGGGAGGGCCTAAATATAGTTGGGTACTTTTAATTAAAAAAAAAAAAAAATCAGGGGCTGGAGAGATGGCTTAGCAGGTAAAAGCATTGACTGCTCCTCTAGAAGTCCTGAGTTCAAGTCCCAGCAATCACTTGGTAGCTCACAACCATCTCTAATGGGATCCAATACCCTCTTCTAGTGTGTCTGAAGCCAGTTACAGTGTACTCAGGCACAGCAGGAAGGCAGCCACAAGGAGAAGAGCCATCCATCAGCATTGTGTCCATTTAGAGGTGCCAATGGTCCAGCCAGCGAAGCCAAGCACTTTAGTCTGTGAGCATGTGGTCTAGAGAGGGCGCTGAAAAAAACTCCGTAGGGAAAGGCCAAAGTTCCACCCAGCTGTGGGCTCTAAGCAGGTCAACTTGGTGGCTATAGGCATTCACGAGTCCTTTCCAACCACGTGACTTTCCCTCTTATTTTGTTAAATTATCAGCATTTCTGTCCTTTAATCAAATGAGTAAAACTTGAAAGGGCACCAGAAAGGAGCAACATTCTAGAGCAGATCACTAAACTCACTCTCCTGAGCTTTGGACTGTGTCGACTCTGAATGGGGCGTGCGTTTTGGAGGAAAGGGGCTTGAAACTGAGTTTGCGTTGCTGAAAGGAGTGCCAAGGTAACTCACCATAAAATCTATGTTATTATCTTCATTCCTGAAATGTTCCATCAGCTTCTCAAAGCGTTGCTTTTCTCCGCAGACCTGAAACACACGTGGTTATCATACATAAGGCATTACAAACAGAAGCATCCCAAAATTAGCTACAGAAATTTTAGAACTGGCAATTGTTTTCAAAGTATTTTTCTCTTTTTCCTTTTTTTTTTTAATAGATATTTTCTTTATTTACATTTCAAATGTTATCCCCTTTCCTGGTTTCCCATCCGAAAACCCCCTATCGCATCCCCCCTCCCCCTGCTCACCAACTCACCCACTCCTGCTTCCCTGTCCTGGCTTTCCCCTACACTGGCGCACCGAGCCTTCACAGGACCAAGGGTCTCTCCTCCTACTAATGTCCACCAAGGCCATCCTCTGCTACATGTGCAGCTGGAGTCATGAGTCCCCCCATGTGTACTCTTTGGTTGGTGGTTTAGTCCCTGGGAGCTCTGAGGGTACTAGTTAGTTCATATTGTTGTTCCTCCTGAGGGGCTGCAAACCCTCAGCTCCTTGGTCCTTTCTCTAGCTCCTCCACAGAGTATTTTTTTTTTCTATCTCGCTTATATACTCCGTACTTTTCTTCAAAGCTAGCCAGCCACCAAAAAGCAGCATGAGGCAGACCAGATGTGGGGGTGTGGTTCATTTTCTGTGTGGTTTTCATGTTATTGAATGAGCTCCTCCTTCAGGGTCTCTGCTCTTCCCCGAGGATTTTAGTATGTATTCACAATACAGCTCACCAAAACTGGCTGCAGATTTCCTGTACTACCAACATGCACTTCAGACAGAGATACTAAAAGATTTAAATATTTTTATATTTAAACTCTTTGTAAGGAAGACTATGCTACCGTGTCTGTTTCAATTAAATAATTTGAGTGCATGACATAATTTCCAGTGATTTATGAAGCAGCACCTCAGAGGCCTGAATCACACACATTTTAGCTGAAATTGATATTTCCATTGAATATACTCAAAATTGCAGGGTCCCGGGTAAGTTTCATTTACATAAAAGTTAGATACATAGTAAAGAACAGTCAAACATTTATATCAAAATTAATACTTCTCTCAAGCCTCACCCTCAAAATCAAGGCTGAATTTTAATTCTCACCCTGTCCTTGGGTAGCTTTGTTGAAAACAAACCCCATATCCACTAGTTAATTCACTCAGCCCTGGAGAGTACTCACTAGAACTATATACATGCTAAATCAGACTATGCATGCTAATGACTGAATACTGTGATTTCACTTGTGATTTTAGGGATAGCTAGACTAAGCCTCAAGAATTCCCCTAAAATGGCATTTCATAATGTGATAACGCTGCTGTTTAATTCATGTTAAATCCTATATAAAATTTGAGAATGAGAAAGTCCCATGAAGACTTCTGTTTTACTTCTGTTACATCTTCAGCATCTAGAATGATATTCAGCATATTATAAGACTCAATATTTCCTTTTTTTTTTTGGTTTTTCGAGACATGGTTTCTCTGTGTAGCCTTGGCTGTCCTGGAACTCACTCTGTAGATCAGGCTGTCCTCAAACTCAGAAATCCGCCTGCCTCTGCCTCCTAAGTGCTGGGATTAAAGGCGTGCGCCACCACCATCCGGCAGGCTCAATATTTCTTGAAGTATATTGAATAGAACAAAATATCTTATCAAAATACCTTTCACAAAAAGGTGATGATAGACATTTTTATTTACCAGCATATTTTAACACAAAATGAAAATTCTTTGTGCATGCTTTATGTGTAATGTTATATACATGTACATATATATGCATATATACATATATATATATACATATATATATTTCCAAGAATTATGTGCTTCTTTGGTTCATGATATAAAAACTAGCCAAGATAATGAAATTAACAGGTGCTTTTATTTACAAACAACAGAAGTCACATGGTAACACAGTTTAAAGTAGATCACTGTGACTTTACACTGGTTTTATTCAGCTTCCTGTTATGATAATGAAAGATGAGACACAACTATAAAGAGAAATAGATTTTTTTTTCCACTTGTGCTTCTGGAAATTCTAGTCCAAGATCAGCTGACTCTATAGCTTTGGGTCCCTGTTCAGTCCCAAACATTACAGTATGAGCACCTGGTAGAGCTGTTTACACTGTGAACTTGGGAGTGAGGTCCAGAAGGGTCTAGCTTCCTGCATTCCTCTTTGGGGCTACCCACAATGAACTGATACCTACCCTTAGGTCTACAGTACCTCTGGGCACCAAGGTTTCTTAGAATGTGTATGCCTTTGAGAGGCATACCATATCATACCTACAAAAGACTATTGATGAGCTTTCCTGGTTCCCTTTTCTGTCCAGTCTAGTGTAGATAACAGTGAGCCTCATTTAAAAACCCTGCTCTCTGTCCCAACAAACATGAGCTGAGCCTGCTGGGTATGCAGTTAGCTTTCTCACCAATAAGAGCCTTTCTGTGGAAGCACTGCTAGCTTAGGTAGCTCTTGACTGACTGAGCTTTGCAACCATTATTTAAGCTTGACATGTCCCTCCTGGGCCCCGTCATACCCCAAACTCTGCTCTGCCCACAGTAATTCAGCATCCATTTATTCTTCCCCCACAATAGGACTTGAGGCTCCTTCCCAACTCTCTCATTTGGTGTATCACCCAGCCAGGGGCATAGTCATACTAAGTTTTCCTTTGTAATTGAAAGACATCAGTAGAAGAAAAGGGCCCAGCAGTTCCTGACCAAACTCCAACAGTCACTGGTCTTGAAACTGAGGCCTTTTACAGATCTTAGCCCTGGGATCTGCGTCACGGAGTGTCACATGAGCTGCAAGGCTCTGTTTTGTTTGGCTGTGGAATATGAGGGCTCCTTCCTCACCAGTTATGTGCCAGCTACACTTGTGGTTTTCCAGGTTTGCTGGTACACCACCAAAAGCAACACTGCATTTCCATTTTGAGGTTGTTTCCAGGAATAGGTGTAAAGCGAGTAAGCAGTGCTTCTTTTGAGTGCCATGGATACAGCTAGTGCGTTGGTAAAGATAATTCTTTCTTCCTTGCATATTTGATTTTGACTGCTTGGTGTCAAGCCTCCCAGGACAAAGTTGAATGCTTGTCAATTAACTGATTCTCCAAACTGGGAACTTGAGCCCTGCATAGCACACATAGGGGAGAGCTGTTTTTATGTTGTTGCATTTTCTTGCTTGGAACATAAACTCTTCTGGGTTTGGAGTAAAGAACGTCCAGTCTTGTCAGGAGCATCCATGTATAGGTAGACTCATCTCAGACAGCCAGGGATTTCAAGGTTAGTATTGGTCTTGATAGACATTAGAGCTGCCGAGAAGGGTCCCTTCCTGTAGAAGGAAGTTCTAGCAATCTCTGAGTTAAGTGGCTTCATCTTCTTAAGGACACATCACATTCTGGAGTTCTTCATAGTGTGTGGCTGATTCTAACTTGGACAAGAAACTATTCCACTTATTTTCTCCTTCAGGTTTTGAGTTTTAATCATGCATTATCGTGGGTGGCTGAGGCTGTAGCTCAATTTATATAGTGCTTGCTTAGCACCCACCAAGTCTGGGGCTCTGTCTCTAGCACTCCGTAACCTGTGTGTGGTGGTATTCACCTGTAACTCTACTATTAATATTCAGGAGCTAGCAGCTGGAGGATCAGGAGTTCAGGGTTATCCTTGCCTCTATCCTGAGTTCAAGGCTAGCCTGGGAAAGAGTCTTAAAAACCAACCAATCAAAGGGATCTTTACTTTAAAAGAATTAAGCTTGAAAATTTTCAAGTCATATCTTAGACTAGGTATATGGCATAATTGATCGTGTGTTGCCTAGGATCCACAAAGCCCCAGATTCAGTTCCCAGTATCCAACTAACTGGCACAGAAACATAAACCTCTAACCCCAGCATTTGTGGTACAGAGGCCAGAGGATCAGGAGACTTCCTGGCTGCTACTTCTCGAGTTTAAGGTAACCCTGGGCCACATGAGACCTTGTCTCCAGCACACAAACAAAACCTAGAAGGACTGGGTCATGTGCTTACCTACACACACAGTACCTGGGAGAGGCAGGAGAATCTAAAGTCTGGGGTCAAACTCTACTACATAGTAAGACTACTTTTTAAAATGCTAAGAAGCCCAAAGAACTTTTTAAAATGTAGACCATATATTGATATTTACCATATTATAAATTACAAGGAATTATTTGATATATATTTCATTTTATATATATATGTATATATACATACATGTGTATGTATATATATATAATACAAAATAACACAATAGGGGCTAGAGATATGGCCTAGTCATTAAGAGCACTTGCTGCTCTTCTAGAGGATCCAGAATTGATTCTATTCACCCACACAGAGGTTTACAACCACCTATAACTCAATTCCAGAGCATCTAATTCCCTTTTCTGATATCTTCCAGCACCACACACATAGTACACAGCCATGCATGCACACAAAAAACAAAATAAAAAAAAAAAACAAAAACAAAACCCACCGACATAAAAGGGGGGGGTAAAAAAAATAACAGAATAAACATTATGTGATAATGACAACAATATGATATGAACTGAATAGAACCATTTAAAATCTGGAAGAATACGGTGTGTGTGTGTGTGTGTGTGTGTGTGTATGTGTGTATACAGGAGTGCATGATTCAATCATAGGAAAAAGATTGTCCATTTCTTCTTCTAATCATGTGGGATTAAAACACAACACACCGTAGAACTTTATCTGCTGTCCTCATAATATATATTTACTCTAAAGCTGGCCCAGTCACATTAAGTTCAGAGCTTCAACACACACACTTGGGCAAGAAGACAATGCAGTCCCATTCTCTAGTATGCTTAAGTATCTTTTAAAGTATAAATAATAAACTAAGTGTGGTGGTGCACACCTTTATTAACAGCATTTGGGAGGCAAAGCAAGCAGATTTTTGGGAGTTCTAGGACATCTGGACAGCCAAGGCTGTAATATAGAGACACCTTGTCTTGAAGATACAACAAAACAAAACGTCTAGCTTACTAAAAGGTACAATTCTTAAATTTACTTTTGCATACAGTCACTTGTTGCTTTTGTTGAATTAGGTGAAGAAAACACGGTCTTACACAAATACAGAGAGCATGAAGTATTTTAAGAGCAACATGTAGTAGTAGTCGTCAGTGTTCTTCTTTGATACAATATAGGACCAGTGATGTAGTGTAAATTCAGTTACACATGGATCTAAAGGCACATTACAATCTTGCACAGTATGTCTAAATATACTTGCCTGTTCTGTACCTTATTGTATAATTTTACAACAATATTCAGTGGCCATTTGAAAATTTTATGTCTTCTACATAATGCTATGTTTTACACTATTTAACAACTACGCTGTTTGCCACCAGAATTCAGAAGAGTCTTGACAACGAGGAAGCTGCCATGCATTCAGTGGAGAGAGCAAGTTTTTCAAAGCTCCCATTTTTCACTGGTGGCTTGAATTTTATCACTGGCAATAAAATACTGCTAGTTGTTCTTAAAGGCTACTTAGTTTGTTTTCAAGAATATGTCTAGCAAGAATATATGTCTGAATCATTACAGTTTGTTGCATCCTGGTAGGGGAGCAGAGGGGCCAGGAATGCACTATATACCCTTGGCTGTCCTGGAACTCACTTGTAGATCAGTCTGGCCTTAGTCACAGCCATTCATCTACTTCTGCCTCTCCAATGCTGGGGTTAAAGGCATGCGCCACCATGCCCAGCTCCTCTTTTATTCTCACTTGGAAAAAGGAGTAGCCTTCTTTACAACTGGAATGATGCAGAATGCTTTTTCTTACTAGTCCTGCGCACAGTGAGAGGACTACTTTAACTAGGTCCTGTCTCATCATGTAAAACTCCCATCTCATCAGCATAAATAAAAAATAAAATCAATACTTTTTACTGCTTTATCAAATATATTCTTAGGTGAAACTGGATGTCTTTAAGTTTTTATTTATTTACTTATTTAATGTATGATTGCTCTGCTACCTGTGTACCCACATGCCAGAAGAGGGCATCAGATCCCCTTAGAGATGGTCATGAGCCACCATGTAGTTGCTGGGAATTGAACTCAGAACCTCAGCAAGAACAATCAGTGCTCTTAATTGCTAAGCCATCTTACCAGCCCCTAGGCTGGCTTTTAAAAACATGAATAGAGAACACATGACTGCTGTGAATACACTGTTGACCTTTGATCCCTGCTAAGGTACCAGCAGTCTATTTGTCCACTATTGTATTTCTGTTGGTTTTATTTTTCCAGTGCACATGCCAGCTAGAAAAAGCAAGTAGCATCTTACGATTTTAAAAACATCCGCCCTCATAAGATGCTACAGAAGGGCCACAGGAGTCCTTGATGCTTACAGATCAATTTGCAGAACTGCTCCCCAAATCGGCTACCTATTGTGTAGAAGGGTGTGATGGATTATATATGCTTGGCCCAGGGAGTAGCACTATTAGGATGTGTGGCCTTGTTGGCGTAAGTGTATCACTACATGTATGGGATTTAATACCCTCATCCTAGCTGCCTAGAAGCCAGTCTTCTCTCTGCCTTCAAAACAAGATATAGAACTCTCAGCTGCTCCTACACCTGCCTGCCTGGATGCTGCTATGCTTCCACATTGATGATAATGGACTTAACTTCTGAACCTGTAAGCCAGCCCCAATTAAATGAACTTATAAGAGTTGCCTTGGTCATGGTGCCTGTTCACAGCAGTAAGAACCGACTAAAAGAAAGAACAGCCACTTGGCTGAGAGCAAAGACTCCCTGATTTAAGGTTGGTTGGGTGTGGAGAAGAGTAGGAGAAAGAAGAGGTGGGAGCAACATCACCTTCAGCTATTTTCCTCTTGATGGCCTAAGATATTGCCCATCAGATCTTTGTAGCCAAGGGCTACAAATTCATGGTGCATGTTTGTTGGGAATCAAGTGTGGGGAGAGAACAGGTTGACAGCTGTCACCCTAGCTGATTCCCGATTCTGTGACATTCTGTTGACATGAATGCAGCAACCAGTAAATAACTGTCATGTTATTCCTCCAGACCCTGCCTGACATAAATGGTATATACTATAAAGCAACTAAAGAGAATGTAGCTGAATAATAAGAGAACAACATAACGTATAGGCCTACTGAACTGAAGAGATACAGGTTGGACACTGGGAAGATTTCAGCAGTAAATCACTTATACCTTTGTCATTTAAATTGTGGTGGGAGTGCTAGGAATTGAACCCCGTCCTCTGGAAGAGCAGTCACGCTCTTAATCACCAAGTCATCTCCTCATCCCCATCATGTATCTCTCATTAGAAATGTCACTAGCCGTTTTCTTCTGTCAAGATCCTTTATGTAATCCACACCAAAATCCATGCACAGAAATTAAGTCTGGTTGCTTTAGGTGCCTGCCACTGAACATCTGGATGTTTGAAAACATCTGGAAATGACTGAAGGTTTCACAGGACTGTTTAGTATTCATGAAACATCAGGTTCTCGGTCGAGTGTCACTCTAGCCAAGATAGACCTATACTTCATTAAGAGAGAGAGGGCTGAGGGCATTACAGAAGCCACTCATTATTACTTTATGGAGTGAAGTAAGTTGGTTCCCTTTGAAAGCGTACAGTATAAACATTTCATTCTTAAATTCTGAGGCGTCCTCAGAAGGACCAGTGAGGGGGTGTCTTTTTCCATCGCAATAGTCATTTTAAGGCTGTGTATGAAGTAAGAGGTCCTGATAGCCACAGAGCCCCCTTGAGCAGTGGTTTCACTGGGCACTAAGGTGTCGGTAACCATCAGGCTGCTGGTATTTGCAAGAGAAGGTAATTTCAACTACCAATAACTATAAAATCATGAAACTTTTGTTCTCCAGCAGGCCCAAAAGGGGAGTCTAATCAGTCATAAGAGAGATTGCCGTGCAATGATGCTTCCTGCAGGGAGCTCTGCAGATCACAGGGACTTACAGTAGCAAGGCAAAAAAAAGTACTGAAACAGGTACCGGTCCACACAGCAAGAAGGAAGCACTTAAGCAAGGGGGCATTATTTTTATATAACACAGACATATGTACATTCAGTCCTCAAGCATGACCACATGATGTATGTGTGTGTGTGTGTGTGTGTGTGTGTGTGTGTGTGTGTGTGTGTGT
>JADRCD010245261.1:0-17319 GCA_019843815.1 Montemys delectorum | reverse complement strand
GAGCATCTTTTGGGTATATGCCCAGGAGTGGTATAGCTGGGTCCTCTGGTAGAACTATGTCCAATTTCCGGAGGAACTGCCACACTGATTTCCAGAGTGGTTGTACCAGTTTGCAATCCCACCAGCAGTAAAGTAGTGTTCCTCTTTCTCCACAACCTCTCCAGCATCTGCTGTCACCTGAGTCTTTTATCCTAGCCAATCTGACTGGTGTGAGGTGGAAGCTCAGAGTTGTTTTGATTTGAGGGTGCAGTATTTTTAAGAGAAATTTCAGATTACAAGATTTCTTAGGAAAAACACTTTTTCTCTTAGGTTTAATTTAACAGTTTAAATTATTTTAAACTGAGTATATTCCACCTCACTTTAAAAGTCAAAAATGAAACAAAGAAATATGAATCTAGAGCTGAAAAAGAGTGGGCAACAGAGCAGCAGCGATACGGGACTTCCCCAAGGTTGGCAGTAACTATCGGAGGTGCACCAGTGTCACTAGCTGCTGTGACAACCTAGAACCCAAAGCAAAGCCTCAGAAAACTGAACTAAACCAGGAATGAAGTCTCACACTCCAGAGCTTCATTTAAATCGTGCAATTGTGCAATTGTAAAGCACAGGAAGAAAGAAGACAAAGCCCAGTCCCAGAGCACGCCAGGTGGGGTGGGAAGGGGTCAGTACAGCAGTAGAGTCTGCCCTCCAATGAGGTGCGTGCGAGGCGTGCAGTTTCCTAGCAGACATGGGCAGCTGAACTCTGACACAGTCCAGGGACTATCGTTTCCATATCCAGAAAGCCCTGAAATCTAGGTCAGGAATCCATAGCCTACCACCAGGACTCTTCCAAATTCAAGTGCACCATTCACATAGGAAAGGGAAAAAAACACAGGCTTTTATCAGTACCACATATACTTTCTGTTTCTTTATTGGAGACCTTAGGGAACTGGCTGGGTATGTCTGTGTGGCAGAGAGAAAAAGAAACTAAACTCTTTCACCTAAGAAGTGAAAACATGTGGTCAACAGCAGCAAGCACAGTAAGCAGAATTAACAGCGTCAGGAGGAGGTCTCTCGTGTCCTTTCCTCATTGCTTCTTCATGTTCTAGATGTTAATTCGTTCGCCAACAGTCTTAGCTGGATGTTGCCTGCTCAGATGGGGTCCTAAGAGTGCCCAAAATAAAGACTGTTCTCCAGTGTTGATGAAAGCTGCAATGATGCCCCCAAAAATGTCTGATTCCAGTAGACCCACAGATGTCCCAGGAATTCTGTAAATAGTTCAGCTTTGCTGGCAAACTCCAGCACTGAAATTGGTAACTAGGCTGGCAATTGCTGGACCACATAACGCTTTAGGCATTCTCTAGTTACTAAGGAAACAAACCTCTGAGAACAGGCAATAAGTCCATTCTTAAAATGACACCAAAAAAGATAGCTGTACTTACATCCAAGTATTCATCCAGGCCTAATTTGGTAAATTCATACTGGAGATGAACTCTGAAGTTCATGTCTTCTACCGAATGGACTACAATATTAATAAACTGCATAGAGGCCACCTGAAATGAAATTTCCAAGGGGTTAAGTTGGCTCCAAGTGCTTTCTCTCAAAAGCATATCCAGAATAGGCGCTTCATTTCACAAGTCTTAGTTCACATCAATTCCCTTTCCCTTAATGTCACTAAATCTTAAGAAAAAAAGAATCTTATAATTTTAATTAAAGAAAGCAAGTAGTCACCACAATTAGATACCACTTCACCGTCACTTAGAATGGCTATAATGTGCCAAGTGGTGGTGGCACACGCCTTTAATCCCAGCATTTGGAAGGCAGAGGCAGGCAAATTTCTGAGTTCGAGACCAGCCTGGTCTACAGAGTGAGTTCCAGGACAGCCAGGGCTACACAGAGAAACCCTGTCTCCAAAAACCCAAAAAAACAAAACAAAACAACAACAACAAAAGAAACAACAATAACAAAAAAGAATGGCTATAAGAAATATATATATGTATAATATACACACACACACATATATATATATTTATATATGGTATTGGCAAAGATGTAGAGAATACCAACCCTCAGCCATTGATTGTGAGAACATAAAATAATGCGGCCACCTTGAAAACACCAGTAAACTGGCTGGTTTTCTGTGTCAGCTTGACACAGGCTGCAGTTATCACAGAGAAGGGGCTTCAGTTGGGGAAATGCCTCCATGAGACCCAGCTGTGGGGCATTTTCTCAATTAGTGATCAAGGGGGTAGGGCCCCTTTTGGGTGGTGCTGTCCCTGGGCTGGAAGTCTTGGGTTCTATAAGAGAGCAGGCTGAGCAAGCCAGGAGAAGCAAGCCAGTAAGGAACATCTCTCCATGGCCTCTGCATCAGCTCCTGCTTCCTGACCTGCTTGAATTCCAGTCCTGACTTCCTCTGGTGATCAACAGCCATGTGGAAGTAAGCTGAATAAACCCTTTCCTCCCCAACTTGCTTCTTGGTCATGATGTTTGTGCAGGAATAGAAACCCTGACTAAGACAACCAGTTATTCAAAATGTTAAGTACCATGTTTGCTGTCTGTCTTAGAAATTCAATTACCTAACTAACAGTAATAAAGAAACATGGTCACATTAAAAATTTGTACACAATATATTCATAATACCACCTAAACCAAGTACCAGTGCCCATCACTTGATGGATAAACAGAATGAGGATACCCATGCCATGGACCATTCTGTGATCATGAAGTGCTGCTGTATGTTATGGCATGGATCAACTTGGGATCATCATGGAAAGTGAAACAGTGCCTGTGAAAGGGACCAAACATTGTATGGCTCCACCCATCTCAAATGTGCAGAGCACCCCAACCTAGAGAGATAAGAAACACACTAGTAGATACTTAGGGCTGAAGTGTAGAGCACATGGGAAACTGCTTTTAATGGCAGAGGGATTATTTTTGTTTATTTATTATTTATTTTATTTATTTTTATGTGTGTGAGTACACCATAGATGTCTTCACACAGACCAGAAGAAGGCATCAGATCCCATTACAGATGGTTGTGAGCCAGCATGTGGTTGCTGGGAACTGAACTCAGAACCTCTGGGAAGAACAGTCAGTGCTCTTAACTGCCATCTTTCCAGCCCTGGGCAGAAGGCTTCTTAAGGGGATGAACGTAGTAATAATTAAACTCTAAATGCTTAACACACACCAAATCATATACTTCCATGGGTGAAGGAGATGCATGCAAATCTAAGTCTAAGAAAGCTGAAGAAGTCATACAGGTATATGGCGTAAAGTACAAATTAACACAGAGATATAGACCATATAAAATATGAAACTTAACACAAAGAAGATTAATATCCAAAGAACGCAGAACCTCATCACAAGGTAATTACTTCAAAAATCCACTTTGAGCTCTATCCTGCTAAAAGATAGTAACTGATCTTTCACACTATCCTTCCGTGGATTCCCTAACTGCTAGTTCATAAACTCTTTGGATGTAGTGCTTTTTCCCAAAAACTGGCCCTAAGACCTGTCTCAGAAAAAAAAAAAAAATCAGTCCCCAGTTTAATAAATAACAGAATGAACCTCAACAGACCCATAGTGTTTTCAACAATGCCCATCTATTGATGGGAACAATGCCTTACTCATGTTTGCCCTCTATGCATGAACCAGCAGAGGCTTTGGGAAGAAGGGAAAATAATCAGGGATCCAGATTCACAGCATTTGGAAAACTCCTTAACCCCACCCCTCTACCCATGCCCTCTCGCTCCTGAACAAGTCTAAATGATCTGCAGAGTTCCATGACAGCGTGTGAGCCACATGCAGTGCACACAGATGATAACTGGCATGCAGAGGCACATGGCACACTGTGGCCTGTACCCAGGGAAGTTAGAACCTGCACAGGAGTGTTAGTACAGTGACAGGAAATGGGTTCTAGGCTGTATGCAAATGGCGCATGTGTTAAGGGACTTATGATAACTTCAGCAGAAATGCAGATGGCCAGCTCAGCAAGCAGAGGTGGGCAAGGTACAACTCAACAAATTGCAGTGAGGAATTTATTTTTTTACACCAAAGAATAGCCAATAGCCTAGGAATTTATTTTTTTACACCAAAGAATAGCCAATAGCCAAGAGGGAGGGCCTAAATATAGTTGGGTACTTTTAATTTAAAAAAAAAAAAAAAATCAGGGGCTGGAGAGATGGCTTAGCAGGTAAAAGCATTGACTGCTCCTCTAGAAGTCCTGAGTTCAAGTCCCAGCAATCACTTGGTGGCTCACAACCATCTCTAATGGGATCCAATACCCTCTTCTAGTGTGTCTGAAGCCAGTTACAGTGTACTCATATACATAAAATAAGTAATTCTTTAAGAAGAAAAGATCAGCCGTCATTTGTCATGTATCACACCCACAGACTTTTCAGAGAGAAGCCAGCAGGTAAAACAGCACAACCTAGTGTAGGCTGGTCTCAGCTTGGGCTCTGCCAGAATAAGAGAAGGCACTGGAGAAGCTTACAAGGAGCCACTGCCTGGGGCTGATCACACACCTGTCAACACCTTCCGTGTCACCTTGGATGATTCCCTGATCCTAATGGCAAGAATTAAAAACTCACTGTAAAAGCGACCTTTGTTTTACCATTTCATACTTTAAAAACTTAAGTTTAAAAATAATTATCACAAGATAGCTGGGCCTGATACCCTCCCACACCCCACAGCCTGCCTGTCTCTCAGGAAGTCTACAGTAACTAGGGACACAGACAGTAGCCTAGCATGGCTGTCCTCTGAGAGGCCCTACCAACAGCTGACTGAGACAGATGCAGGTATGTTTACACAGCCATTGGACTGAAGTTGGAGACCCCCTATGGGGGAATTAGGGGAAGTTTGAAGGAACTAAGGGGGAAGGATGACCCCATAGGAAGACCAGGAGTCTTAACTAACCCGGACCCTCGGGAGATCCCTGACTGAGCCACCAACTAGGCAGCATACATGGGCTGGTCCAAGCCCCACTCCACCCTCCACCCCACTCACCAGCACAGAGAGAACTGAGGACTGCCTAGTCTTGCCTCAGTGGGAGAAGATGCACCAAAGGGAAGAGAGTTGTGGGGAGGGGTACCCTCTCAGAGGCAAGGGGGAGGGGGGATGTGATGAGGAATTGTGGGGAGGTGGGGCTGGGAGGGAGGGGTAAAGGCTGGAATGTAAATAAATAAAATAATTAATTTTAAAAAATTACCGTATCTGATAGAACAGAAAAGCTCTATAAGGGACTTTACCATCCATTTTTTAAAGGAGCTGAAACTAAGGTTCATATAAATTGAGGTCCAAGAAATGAGTTCCACACAAAAGACTGAGTGTGTTTCAAGCCTTCCAGTCACTGTGGAGATTCTAACGAAGACATGACTGAGCAGCCACAGCACAGGGTTCACACTCAAGAATTGTCCGGATGCATGCTCTGGAGGCAAGTGCTCCACAGAAGGAACTCCTGGGTCCAGAAGCTTCCTAGAACTGAACTCAGTCAAGGACAAGGACAGGGGTGCACAGGAAAGCAATGGTTAAGGAGGGCTCATGAGAAAGTCTATCTTGAGCCCAGAATGAAGATTTAGGTGCTGGAATTCAGAAGGGCTGACATGCCCCTGAGGTCAGGCACAGCAGGAAGGCAGCCACAAGGAGAAGAGCCATCCATCAGCATTGTGTCCATCTAGAGGTGCCAATGGTCCAGCCAGCGAAGCCAAGCACTTTAGTCTGTGAGCATGTGGTCTAGAGAGGGCGCTGAAAAAAACTCCGTAGGGAAAGGCCAAAGTTCCATCCAGCTGTGGGCTCAAAGCAGGTCAACTTGGTGGCTATAGGCATTCACGAGTCCTTTCCAACCGCGTGACTTTCCCTCTTATTTTGTTAAATTATCAGCATTTCTGTCCTTTAATCAAATGAGTAAAACTTGAAAGGGCACCAGAAAGGAGCATACAGACAAAGAGCAACATTCTAGAGCAGATCACTAAACTCACTCTCCTGAGCTTTGGACTGTGTCGACTCTGAATGGGGCGTGCGTTTTGGAGGAAAGGGGCTTGAAACTGAGTTTGCGTTGCTGAAAGGAGTGCCAAGGTAACTCACCATAAAATCTATGTTATTATCTTCATTCCTGAAATGTTCCATCAGCTTCTCAAAGCGTTGCTTTTCTCCGCAGACCTGAAACACACGTGATTATCATACATAAGGCATTACAAACAGAAGCATCCCAAAATTAGCTACAGAAATTTTAGAACTGGCAATTGTTTTCAAAGTATTTTTCTCTTTTTCCTTTTTTTTTTTAATAGATATTTTCTTTATTTACATTTCAAATGTTATCCCCTTTCCTGGTTTCCCATCCGAAAACCCCCTATCGCATCCCCCCTCCCCCTGCTCACCAACTCACCCACTCCTGCTTCCCTGTCCTGGCTTTCCCCTACACTGGCGCACCGAGCCTTCACAGGACCAAGGGTCTCTCCTCCTACTAATGTCCACCAAGGCCATCCTCTGCTACATGTGCAGCTGGAGTCATGAGTCCCCCCATGTGTACTCTTTGGTTGGTGGTTTAGTCCCTGGGAGCTCTGAGGGTACTAGTTAGTTCATATTGTTGTTCCTCCTGAGGGGCTGCAAACCCTCAGCTCCTTGGTCCTTTCTCTAGCTCCTCCACAGAGTATTTTTTTTTTCTATCTCGCTTATATACTCCGTACTTTTCTTCAAAGCTAGCCAGCCACCAAAAAGCAGCGTGAGGCAGACCAGATGTGGGGGTGTGGTTCATTTTCTGTGTGGTTTTCATGTTATTGAATGAGCTCCTCCTTCAGGGTCTCTGCTCTTCCCCGAGGATTTTAGTATGTATTCACAATACAGTTCACCAAAACTGGCTGCAGATTTCCTGTACTACCAACTTGCACTTCAGACAGAGATACTAAAAGATTTAAATATTTTTATATTTAAACTCTTTGTAAGGAAGACTATGCTACCGTGTCTGTTTCAATTAAATAATTTGAGTGCATGACATAATTTCCAGTGATTTATGAAGCAGCACCTCAGAGGCCTGAATCACACACATTTTAGCTGAAATTGATATTTCCATTGAATATACTCAAAATTGCAGGGTCCCGGGTAAGTTTCATTTACATAAAAGTTAGATACATAGTAAAGAACAGTCAAACATTTATATCAAAATTAATACTTCTCTCAAGCCTCACCCTCAAAATCAAGGCTGAATTTTAATTCTCACCCTGTCCTTGGGTAGCTTTGTTGAAAACAAACCCCATATCCACTAGTTAATTCACTCAGCCCTGGAGAGTACTCACTAGAACTATATACATGCTAAATCAGACTATGCATGCTAATGACTGAATACTGTGATTTCACTTGTGATTTTAGGGATAGCTAGACTAAGCCTCAAGAATTCCCCTAAAATGGCATTTCATAATGTGATAACGCTGCTGTTTAATTCATGTTAAATCCTATATAAAATTTGAGAATGAGAAAGTCCCATGAAGACTTCTGTTTTACTTCTGTTACATCTTCAGCATCTAGAATGATATTCAGCATATTATAAGACTCAATATTTCCTTTTTTTTTTTGGTTTTTCGAGACATGGTTTCTCTGTGTAGCCTTGGCTGTCCTGGAACTCACTCTGTAGATCAGGCTGTCCTCAAACTCAGAAATCCGCCTGCCTCTGCCTCCTAAGTGCTGGGATTAAAGGCGTGCGCCACCACCATCCGGCAGGCTCAATATTTCTTGAAATATATTGAATAGAACAAAATATCTTATCAAAATACCTTTCACAAAAAGGTGATGATAGACATTTTTATTTGCCAGCATATTTTAACACAAAATGAAAATTCTTTGTGCATACTTTATGTGTAATGTTATATACATGTACATATATATGCATATATACATATATATATATATTTCCAAGAATTATGTGCTTCTTTGGTTCATGATATAAAAACTAGCCAAGATAATGAAATTAACAGGTGCTTTTATTTACAAACAACAGAAGTCACATGGTAACACAGTTTAAAGTAGATCACTGTGACTTTACACTGGTTTTATTCAGCTTCCTGTTATGATAATGAAAGATGAGACACAACTATAAAGAGAAATAGATTTTTTTTTCCACTTGTGCTTCTGGAAATCTAGTCCAAGATCAGCTGACTCTATAGCTTTGGGTCCCTGTTCAGTCCCAAACATTACAGTATGAGCACCTGGTAGAGCTGTTTACACTGTGAACTTGGGAGTGAGGTCCAGAAGGGTCCAGCTTCCTGCATTCCTCTTTGGGGCTACCCACAATGAACTGATACCTACCCTTAGGTCTACAGTACCTCTGGGCACCAAGGTTTCTTAGAATGTGTATGCCTTTGAGAGGCATACCATATCATACCTACAAAAGACTATTGATGAGCTTTCCTGGTTCCCTTTTCTGTCCAGTCTAGTGTAGATAACAGTGAGCCTCATTTAAAAACCCTGCTCTCTGTCCCAACAAACATGAGCTGAGCCTGCTGGGTATGCAGTTAGCTTTCTCACCAATAAGAGCCTTTCTGTGGAAGCACTGCTAGCTTAGGTAGCTCTTGAATGACTGAGCTTTGCAACCATTATTTAAGCTTGACATGTCCCTCCTGGGCCCCGTCATACCCCAAACTCTGCTCTGCCCACAGTAATTCAGCATCCATTTATTCTTCCCCCACAATAGGACTTGAGGCTCCTTCCCAACTCTCTCATTTGGTGTATCACCCAGCCAGGGGCATAGTCATACTAAGTTTTCCTTTGTAATTGAAAGACATCAGTAGAAGAAAAGGGCCCAGCAGTTCCTGACCAAACTCCAACAGTCACTGGTCTTGAAACTGAGGCCTTTTACAGATCTTAGCCCTGGGATCTGCGTCACGGAGTGTCACATGAGCTGCAAGGCTCTGTTTTGTTTGGCTGTGGAATATGAGGGCTCCTTCCTCACCAGTTATGTGCCAGCTACACTTGTGGTTTTCCAGGTTTGCTGGTACACCACCAAAAGCAACACTGCATTTCCATTTTGAGGTTGTTTCCAGGAATAGGTGTAAAGCGAGTAAGCAGTGCTTCTTTTGAGTGCCATGGATACAGCTAGTGCGTTGGTAAAGATAATTCTTTCTTCCTTGCATATTTGATTTTGACTGCTTGGTGTCAAGCCTCCCAGGACAAAGTTGAATGCTTGTCAATTAACTGATTCTCCAAACTGGGAACTTGAGCCCTGCATAGCACACATAGGGGAGAGCTGTTTTTATGTTGTTGCATTTTCTTGCTTGGAACATAAACTCTTCTGGGTTTGGAGTAAAGAACGTCCAGTCTTGTCAGGAGCATCCATGTATAGGTAGACTCATCTCAGACAGCCAGGGATTTCAAGGTTAGTATTGGTCTTGATAGACATTAGAGCTGCCGAGAAGGGTCCCTTCCTGTAGAAGGAAGTTCTAGCAATCTCTGAGTTAAGTGGCTTCATCTTCTTAAGGACACATCACATTCTGGAGTTCTTCATAGTGTGTGGCTGATTCTAACTTGGACAAGAAACTATTCCACTTATTTTCTCCTTCAGGTTTTGGGTTTTAATCATGCATTATCGTGGGTGGCTGAGGCTGTAGCTCAATTTATATAGTGCTTGCTTAGCACCCACCAAGTCTGGGGCTCTGTCTCTAGCACTCCGAAACCTGTGTGTGGTGGTATTCACCTGTAACTCTACTATTAATATTCAGGAGCTAGCAGCTGGAGGATCAGGAGTTCAGGGTTATCCTTGCCTCTATCCTGAGTTCAAGGCTAGCCTGGGAAAGAGTCTTAAAAACCAACCAATCAAAGGGATCTTTACTTTAAAAGAATTAAGCTTGAAAATTTTCAAGTCATATCTTAGACTAGGTATATGGCATAATTGATCGTGTGTTGCCTAGGATCCACAAAACCCCAGATTCAGTTCCCAGTATCCAACTAACTGGCACAGAAACATAAACCTCTAACCCCAGCATTTGTGGTACAGAGGCCAGAGGATCAGGAGACTTCCTGGCTGCTACTTCTCGAGTTTAAGGTAACCCTGGGCCACATGAGACCTTGTCTCCAGCACACAAACAAAACCTAGGAGGACTGGGTCATGTGCTTACCTAAACATACAGTACCTGGGAGAGGCAGGAGAATCTAAAGTCGGGGGTCAAACTCTACTACATAGTAAGGCTACTTTTTAAAATGCTAAGAAGCCCAAAGAACTTTTTAAAATGTAGACCATATATTGGTATTTACCATATTATAAATTACAAGGAATTATTTGATATATATTTCATTTTATATATATATATGTATATATACATACATGTGTATGTATATATATATAATACAAAATAACACAATAGGGGCTAGAGATATGGCCTAGTCATTAAGAGCACTTGCTGCTCTTCTAGAGGATCCAGAATTGATTCTATTCACCCACACAGAGGTTTACAATCACCTATAACTCAATTCCAGAGCATCTAATTCCCTTTTCTGATATCTTCCAGCACCACACACATAGTACACAGCCATGCATGCACACAAAAAACAAAATAAAAACAAAAAAAAAACAAAAACAAAACCCACCGACATAAAAGGGGGGGGGTAAAAAAAAACAGAATAAACATTATGTGATAATGACAACAATATGATATGAACTGAATAGAACCATTTAAAATCTGGGAGAATACAGTGTGTGTGTGTGTGTGTGTGTGTGTGTGTGTGTGTGTATACAGGAGTGCATGATTCAATCATAGGAAAAAGATTGTCCATTTCTTCTTATAATCATGTGGGATTAAAACACAACACACCGTAGAACTTTATCTGCTGTCCTCATAATATATATTTACTCTAAAGCTGGCCCAGTCACATTAAGTTCAGAGCTTCAACACACACACTTGGGCAAGAAGACAATGCAGTCCCATTCTCTAGTATGCTTATGTATCTTTTAAAGTATAAATAATAAGCTAAGTGTGGTGGTGCACACCTTTATTAACAGCATTTGGGAGGAAAAGCAAGCAGATTTTTGGGAGTTCTAGGACATCTGGACAGCCACGGCTGTAATATAGAGACACCTTGTCTTGAAGATACAACAAAACAAAACGTCTAGCTTACTAAAAGGTACAATTCTTAAATTTACTTTTGCATACAGTCACTTGTTGCTTTTGTTGAATTAGGTGAAGAAAACACGGTCTTACACAAATACAGAGAGCATGAAGTATTTTAAGAGCAACATGTAGTAGTAGTCGTCAGTGTTCTTCTTTGATACAATATAGGACCAGTGATGTAGTGTAAATTCAGTTACACATGGATCTAAAGGCACATTACAATCTTGCACAGTATGTCTAAATATACTTGCCTGTCCTGTACCTTAATGTATAATTTTACAACAATATTCAGTGGCCATTTGAAAATTTTATGTCTTCTACATAATGCTATGTTTTACACTATTTAACAACCACACTGTTTGCCACCAGAATTCAGAAGAGTCTTGACAACGAGGAAGCTGCCATGCATTCAGTGGAGAGAGCAAGTTTTTCAAAGCTCCCATTTTTCACTGGTGGCTTGAATTTTATCACTGGCAACAAAATACTGCTAGTTGTTCTTAAAGGCTACTTAGTTTGTTTTCAAGAATATGTCTAGCAAGAATATATGTCTGAATCATTACAGTTTGTTGCATCCCGGTAGGGGAGCAGAGGGGCCAGGAATGCACTATATACCCTTGGCTGTCCTGGAACTCACTTGTAGATCAGTCTGGCCTTAGTCACAGCCATTCATCAACTTCTGCCTCTCCAATGCTGGGATTAAAGGCATGCGCCACCATGCCCAGCTCCTCTTTTATTCTCACTTGGAAAAATGAGTAGCCTTCTTTACAACTGGAATGATGCAGACTGCTTTTTCTTACTAGTCCTTCGTACAGTGGGAGGACTACTTTAACTAGGTCCTGTCTCATCATGTAAAACTCCCATCTCATCAGCATAAGTAAAAAATAAAATCAATACTTTTTACTGCTTTATCAAATATATTCTTAGGTGAAACTGGATGTCTTTAAGTTTTTATTTATTTACTTATTTAATGTATGATTGCTCTGCTACCTGTGTACCCACATGCCAGAAGAGGGCATCAGATCCCCTTAGAGATGGTCATGAGCCACCATGTAGTTGCTGGGAATTGAACTCAGAACCTCAGCAAGAACAGTCAGTGCTCTTAATTGCTAAGCCATCTTACCAGCCCCCAAGCTGGCTTTTAAAAACATGAATAGAGAACACATGACTGCTGTGAATACACTGTTGACCTTTGATCCCTGCTAAGGTACCAGCAGTCTATTTGTCCACTATTGTATTTCTGTTGGTTTTATTTTTCCAGTGCACATGCCAGCTAGAAAAAGCAAGTAGCATCTTACGATTTTAAAAACATCCGCCCTCATAAGATGCTACAGAAGGGCCACAGGAGTCCTTGATGCTTACAGATCAATTTGCAGAACTGCTCCCCAAATCGGCTACCTATTGTGTAGAAGGGTGTGATGGATTATATATGCTTGGCCCAGGGAGTAGCACTATTAGGATGTGTGGCCTTGTTGGTGTAAGTGTATCACTACATGTATGGGATTTAATACCCTCATCCTAGCTGCCTAGAAGCCAGTCTTCTCTCTGCCTTCAAAACAAGATATAGAACTCTCAGCTGCTCCTACACCTGCCTGCCTGGATGCTGCTATGCTTCCACATTGATGATAATGGACTTAACTTCTGAACCTGTAAGCCAGCCCCAATTAAATGAACTTATAAGAGTTATCTTGGTCATGGTGCCTGTTCACAGCAGTAAGAACCGACTAAAAGAAAGAACAGCCACTTGGCTGAGAGCAAAGACTCCCTGATTTAAGGTTGGTTGGGTGTGGAGAAGAGTAGGAGAAAGAAGAGGTGGGAGCAACATCACCTTCAGCTATTTTCCTCTTGATGGCCTAAGATATTGCCCATCAGATCTTTGTAGCCAAGGGCTACAAATTCATGGTGCATGTTTGTTGGGAATCAAGTGTGGGGAGAGAATAGGTTGACAGCTGTCACCCTAGCTGATTCCCGATTCTGTGACATTCTGTTGACATGAATGCAGCAACCAGTAAATAACTGTCATGTTATTCCTCCAGACCCTGCCTGACATAAATGGTATATACTATAAAGCAACTAAAGAGAATGTAGCTTAATAATAAGAGAACAACATAACGTATAGGCCTACTGAACTGAAGAGATACAGGTTGGACACTGGGAAGATTTCAGCAGTAAATCATTTATACCTTTGTCATTTAAATTGTGGTGGGAGTGCTAGGAATTGAACCCCGTCCTCTGGAAGAGCAGTCACGCTCTTAATCACCAAGTCATCTCCTCATCCCCATCATGTATCTCTCATTAGAAATGTCACTAAATTAGAAATGTCACTAGCCGTTTTCTTCTGTCAAGATCCTTTATGTAATCCACACCAAAATCCATGCACAGAAATTAAGTCTGGTTGCTTTAGGTGCCTGCCACTGAACATCTAGATGTTTGAAAACATCTGGAAATGACTGAAGGTTTCACAGGACTGTTTAGTATTCATGAAACATCAGGTTCTCAGTCGAGTGTCACTCTAGCCAAGATAGACCTATACTTCATTAAGAGAGAGAGGGTTGAGGACACTACAGAAGCCACTCATTATTACTTTATTGGAGTGAAGTAAGTTGGTTCCCTTTGAAAGCGTACAGTATAAACATTTCATTCTTAAATTCTGAGGCGTCCTCAGAAGGACCAGTGAGGGGGTCTTTTTCCATCACAATAGTCATTTTAAGGCTGTGTATGAAGTAAGAGGTCCTGATAGCCACAGAGCCCCCTTGAGCAGTGGTTTCACTGGGCACTAAGGTGTCGGTAACCATCAGGCTGCTGGTATTTGCAAGAGAAGGTAATTTCAACTACCAATAACTATAAAATCATGAAACTTTTGTTCTCCAGCAGGCCCAAAAGGGGAGTCTAATCAGTCATAAGAGAGATTGCCGTGCAATGATGCTTCCTGCAGGGAGCTCTGCAGATCACAGGGACTTACAGTAGCAAGGCACAGCAAGAAGGAAACACTTAAGCAAGGGGGCATTATTTTTATATAACACAGACATATGTACATTCAGTCCTCAAGCATGACCACATGATGTGTGTGTGTGTGTGTGTGTGTGTGTGTGTGTGTGTCAGGGATAGGGGTGGGGCACCCTGGGAGTTAGCAGTGGCTACAGGGTTAGTACGGACATCAGGGACTTTGGTGGGGTTGAAAGTTAGGTGCCTGTGTCTTACCAGTAAGAAAATATTCACTACAAAGCTTTAGTGATACCCTCTTCTCCCCAATGTGAGCCTGGCTCCGCCCCACCCTGAGAGATAGTTTAAACAACACCATCTTGGCATCCAAGACCCTGGCTGTATCCAAATGGTTTAAGGTCCTTTGGAGCCTAGCAATGGTGGCACATGCCTTTAATCCCAGCACTTGGGAGGCAGAGGCAGGCGGATTTCTGAGTTCGAGGCCAGCCTGGTCTACAGAGTGAGTTCCAGGACAGCTAGAGCAACACAGAGAAACCCTATCTCGAAAAACAAAACAAAACAAAATGAAACAAACAAACAAAAATGGTCCTTTGGAAATCCCTTTAACAGATGTTAAAGAACAGAGTGATGATTTGGGCAGGGACTGCATTTGCTTGCTTCTCAGTGGGGATGTCTCAACCTCCATGGGACAGGCTGCTTTATCCGGGCAAGGCAGGATTTATCTGATTCCCACGAAGGAGTGAAGCGGCTGAAGAAGATAAAGATTTGGCCTTCATGCTTCAACACACTGAGTCAGAAGATGTTTCTTCTCCTACCCCAAGATCCTAGTGGGCTGCCCAGTATAACCCAATAGTCCTGTGTGGAAGAGATCACAAACTGCTCATGGGTGCTTAATTTCCACCATTCCCCAGAGTTATGAAGTTCCCTACAGCCCTGTACCCCTTATGGCCTCTTTATCATTAACTGTTCTGTAATTGTTATTATTTTTATATTTTATCCTTGTGTGTGTAGGTTCTGGGAATTAAGCTTAGGTAATCAGCCTTGGTAACAAGCACCTTTACCCACCAGGCCATCTTGCTGCCCCTCCCCCAATACCCCTTTTTTGGTTGGTTGGGGGCTGGTTCTTTTGAGACATGGTTTCTCTGCGTAGCTCTGGCTATCCTGAAACTTACTCTGTAGACCAGGTTGGTTAGAACTGAGAGCTTTGCCTCCCTCTGCCTCCTGAGTGATGGATGGATGGGGTTAAAGGTGTGCACCTCTACCACTCAACTCCAACATGCCTTCTTAAGGCAGGACCTGGAAGCCAGCAGTACAATCTACAGCTCTGAAGATGGGAGAAGTCAGTCCACGCTGTTCCCTGAATTGCCTGAACTCGCAGCTTGGTGGTGGCAGCCCTGTACCCAGGTTTAAAGATCCCACTTAATGGGACAAAGATGGACCATTTCCGTCCTCACCGTACCTCACCTCCAGCAGTGTTTGAGTTTAAAGATAAAAGGCTGTACTAGGCAGGACTCCACGGGGATAGGTGGGCCTGGCTACACTATCAGATTGAAGTCTGTGGTCTGAAGTTGGAAAATAAGTATGTTCGTATAATACAGGTTGATGAATTTATTCATATAGGAATGACTTTATTGGTTACTGTTCTATTGCTATAAAGAGACACCGTGGCCAAGGCAGCTTATAAAAGAAAACATTTAATTGGGGGCTTGCTTGCAGGTTCAGAGGTTTAGTCTGATCATCATGGCAGGGAGCATAGCAGCAGGGAGGCAAGTGTGGTGCTGGAGCAGATGTAAGCTCAGAGTGTCCATCTGATTTGCAAGATGGACACAGGCAGACTGCAGGTAGGCAGGTAAGTCCGGTTTGGGCTTTTGAAACTGAACTCTCAGGAGCCAACTCCTCCCATAAGACCACACCTCCTAGTCCTTCTTAAACAGTCCAATAACTATGAACCAAACATTCAGATATTCTAGCCTACAGGGGTTATTCTCAATCAAACCTCTCCACGGTGGTATGTAATAAAAATGCCCCTTAGGTCCTAGAAGAGCACTTGCTTTTCAAATGCATAGGCTGAAGTTTGTCTACAGATTGTCACATTCTGGTGGCCCTACTCCTATCAGGAGGAATCCAATTCCTGACAGAGCAACACAGTTCACAGGAGACCTCCTTTACAGTCTGTTTGGCTGGCTTTCTGAAGCGCCTAAAGTCTCTCCATCCCTGACCGACTCCCCAGATCCTTCCTGTGAATATGGAGCATTGAGGGCAAAGAAAGTGGAGGAATGAGAAATACTAGTCAGTAGGAATAGTTCCATGCATAGTGGTACATGCCTTTAGTCCCAGCACTCAGGACACTGAAGCAGCAGTCATATATGGGCCAGCCTGGTCTACCTACATAGTGAGTTTCAGGCCATTCAAGGCTATGTAGAGAGGCTGTGTAAAGAGATCTTCTCAAAAAAAAAAGAAGAAGAAAAAAAAAAGAAAAGAAAGAAAGAAAAGTCAATAACAGCAAATTTTGGCTGCAACAGTGTACTTTAAATCAAACAAACAAAAATGCCTCTATGTATGAGGTAGGCCATGGCATGCACCTGGTGGGGCAGAAGACAATTCTACCACGTGGAACCTGGAGGATTGAACTCACATTGTTAGGTTTTACAGTAAGTGCTGAGCCATCTTGGTGAACCCTAGTATAACTCTTTTATTTAAGTGCTTTTGTGTCATACAATCTGTGGGTCTTGTTGGTAGATGGAAATCATATGTTGTGATACATAGAATGTAATCTTATCTGTGTGAAAATATGCTTTTGGCTTATGCACATGATTTTTACATTTTTTATTACTTTGTGTATGAGTATATGTGCATATGTGTTACAGCAAACACATGGAAACCTGAGGACAACTTTACTGACTAAGAGCTCTCCTTTCACCTTTATGTGAGTTCTGGGCTTTGAACTTAGGTTAGCAGGCTTGTGTGGCAACTGCTTTATTGTGAATCCATCTCACTGGCCTTAAGCCAGACGTTTTGACAACTCATAGTATTCTCATGATGACCAACATGTGAATTCTGGAAATACTTGGAAACCAGTCTCTTGTTCTTTCATCCTCACCAGTTTCTAAAACCAGGCTCAAAGGAGAGAAGAGTTACCTTCTTTCAACCATGTTGGTCTGGTGCTGCTATATTTTCAAATGCAGTGAATTCTCACATACACTAGCTTTCATTGAGTAAACCATCCACCCCAAGTTAAGTAATAAAAGGCTAAAGCCTGTAATTGGCAGTAAAGAGAGGAAGGTGGGACTTCCTAGAAGGGAGAAAGGAGCTC
>JADRCD010245256.1:0-10874 GCA_019843815.1 Montemys delectorum | reverse complement strand
TCTCTCTCTCTCTCTCTCTCTCTCTCTCTCTCTCTCTCTCTCTCTCTGTGTGTGTGTGTGTGTGCATGTGTGTGTCTGAGAGAGAGAGACAGACAGACAGACAGACAGACAGAGAGAGACAGACACAGACAGGGAGACAGACACAGACATAGACACAGAGACATAGAAACAGACAGAGAGAAACAGAGAAAGATAGAGACAGAGAAAGAGAGACAGGATGAGAGGCAGGAGAGAGAGAACATCAATATTATCAGATTTTGTTTACTAAAAAATTCCATAGCCATTGCTCTGGATCTGGCAGTGGGGATACTACAAATATAGTATGATCATTGTATCCAGGCATGGATTTCCAGAGTAGTAGATGACACAAAATCAAATCTTGCTCTGTCTTTACTACTTCAACAACAACAACAACCAAGTTAGAGGATCATACAGGGAAATGAGAGGCTAGCTAGCCACAGTGATAAAAGAATTTAGCTAGCATCTTCGAGGAATGCTTACAGTTACCTAGTAATCTTCACTCAGCTAGCCTGAAATGTTAGCTCAGATCATACAGTGTAATCCATCTATATTTGTTAGATTATTAAAGGTAATTTTTTCCAGACTTTGTCTCATTAAACTATAAAATAATTCTGACTAAAGGCTGACTTGTCATAATTAACAAATACAAGTTATTTTGTGTGTGAAAATGTGTCCTTAGAAGCCTGATTTTCATCTGTGTTGTGGAGAACAAGTTTTATATTTACTTCCCAGAGATCTTGAGTTAAGAGTACTCAATAAGGTCATATTCCAAATGAGGCAAGTCAAGAATTCTTCCTATGGGGTTACAATCCCCGGCTCCTCCAGTCCATCCTCTGGCTCCCATACCAGGGTCCCTGAGCTCAGTCTTATGGTTGGCTCCAAGCATCCACATTTGCATTGGCCAGCTGCTGACAGAACTTCCCAAAGAACAGCCACACCAGGTTCCTCTCAGCAAGCACCTCTTGGGAATAGCAATAGTGTCATGTTTGGTGTTTGCAGACAGAAGAGACAGTCCCTGGATGTCCCTTCCTTCAGTTTCTGCTCCATTTTATGTCCCTTTTTTTTCCTTTGGTCAGGAATATTTCTGCTTTAAAAACTTTGAGATGGGTGAGTGGCCCCATTCCTCCACCAGGAGCCATGCTTAGCTACTAAAGGTGGTCTCTACAGTTTCTATATCCCCATTCACTGCACGTTTTGGCTAAAGTAATCACCATTGGATTTTGGGAGCCTCTCACTTCCCTGGCATCTGGGACCTATGAGTGGCTATCCCCAGTTCCTCATCCCCTATTGCTAACTATTTTTATTTGGTTTCCTGACCCTCTGTAACTCTCTCCTACCTTCTCTAGTACCTGATACTGCCCCCTTATTTCCTCTCCCTCTTCTCTCCCTCCTATGTTCCCTAATCTCTCCACTTCCCACAACCATGACATTCCCCCTTCAATACAGTACTGAAGCATCCACACCTTGGTCTTCCTTCCTCCTATGCTCCATATGGTCTGTGGGTTGTATCGTGGGCACTGTGAGTTTGGAGACTAATATTCATTTATCAATGAGTACATACCATGTGTGCTCCTTTGTGTCTGAGATACCCCATTCCATATGATATTTTCTAGTTCCTTCCTTTTGCCTGTGAATTTCACGAAGTCATTTTTTTTCTTTTAATAAGTACTACTCCATTGAGTAAGTGTTTCACATTTTGTGTATCCATTTCTCTGTTGAGGGACATCTGAGTTGTTTCCAGATTCTCTGGCAATGATAAGTAAGGCTGCTATAAGCATAGTGGAGCATGTGTCCTTGTTATATGTTGGAGTATCTTTTGGGTATATGCCCAGAAGTGGTATAGCTGAGTCTTCAGGTATTTCCATTTTTCTCAGGAACTTTCAAATTGACTTCCAGAGTAGTTTTACCAGCTTGCAGTCCCACTAGCAATGGAGGAGTGTTCCTCTTTCTCCACATCTATGCCAGTATCTGCTATCACCTCTGTTTTTCATCTTAGCCATCCTGATTATTGTGAGGTGGGATCTCAGGGTCGTTTTGATTTGCATTTCCCCAATGACTTACAATGTTGAACATTTCTTTAGTTGCTTCTCTATAATTCTATATACTTCAGTTGAGAATAATCTGTTTATCTCTGTACCCCATTTTTAATCTGTTATTTGGTTCTCTTGAGTCTAAGTTCTTGAATTCTTTGTATATTTTGGATATTAGCCCTCTATCAGATGTAGGGTGGGTAAAGAGATTTTCCCAGTCAGTGGGTTGCTGTTTTGTTCTATTGACAGTGTCCTTTGTCTTATAGAAGCTTTTCAATTTTAAAAGGATCCATTTGTAGATTGTTTATCTTTGACATAATCCATTGGTGTTCTGTTCAGGAAATTTTCTCTTGTGCATATGTGTTTGAGGCTCTTCCATACTTACTCTTCCATTAGAGTCAGTGAATCTGGTTTTATGTGGAGGTCCTTTATCCATTTGAACTTGAGCTTTGTACAATGAGATAAGGATGAATTTATTTGCAGTCTTCTATATGCTGACTGCCAGTTGAACCAGCACCATTTGTTGAAAATGCTGTCTTTTTTCCACTGGATAGTTTTATCTTCTTTGTCAAAGACCAATTGACCATAGGTGTGTGGGTTCATTTCTGTGTCTTCAATTCTCTTCCATTGATATACCTCCCTGTTTCTGTACTAATACCATGCGACTTTTAATCACTATTTCTCTATAGGACAGCTTGAGGTCAGAAATGGTGATTCCCCCAGAAATTCTTTTATTGTTGCTATCCTGGGTTTTTTTGTTATTCCAAATGAATTTGAGCATTGCTTTTTCTAACTCTATGAAGGATTGAGTTGGAATTGTGATGGCGATTGCATGAAACTGTAGATTGCTTTTGGCAAGATGGCCATTTTTACTATATTAATCCTGCCAATCCATGAGCATAGGAGATCTTTTCATCTTCTGAGATCTTCAATTTATTTCTTCAGAGACTTGAAGTTCTTATTATACAGATCTTTCACTTGCTTGGTTAGAGTCATTTCAAGATATTTTATATTATTTGTGCCTATTGTAAAGGGTATTAGTTCCCTAATTTCTTTCTCAGCCCATTTATCTTTTGATTAGAGGAAGGTTACTTATTTCTTAGAGTTAATTTTATATCCAGCCAATTTACTGAAGTTGTTTATCAGCTTTAGGAGCTCTCTGATCTACTCTTTTGGGTTGCTTATGTATACTATCATATCATCTGCAAATAGTGGTATCTTGAATTCTTCCTTCCCATTTTGTATCTCTTTGTTCTCATGTTGTTATCTAATTTCTCTGTCTACAATTTCTAGTACTATATTGAATAGATGGGGAGAGAGTAGTTAACTTTGTCTTGCCCCTGACTTTAATGTAATTGCTTTGAGTTTCTCTCCATTTAGTTCAATATTGATTATTCATCTGATGTATATTGCTTTTATTAGGTTTATATAAAGACATCAAATCCTAATCTCACCAACACTTTTAACATGAAGGGATGTTATATTTTTTCAAAGGCTTTTTCAGCATCTAATGAGGTGATTGTGTCGATATTTTCTTTGAGTTTCTTAATATAGTGGATTACACTGATGGATTTCCATAAATTAGACCATCCTGCATTCCTGGGATGAGGCCTATTTGGTCATGTTGAATGATAGTTTTGATAGTGTTCTTGGATTCAGTTTGTGAGCTTTTATATAGTATTTTTGCATCAATATCCGTAAGGGAAATGCATCTGAAGTTCTCTTTCTTTGTTGGGTCTTTTTGTGGCTTAGGTATCAGTGTAACTGTGGCTTTATAGAAAGATTTGGATAGTGTTCCCTCTGTTTCTATTTTGTGCAGTATTTTGAGAAGTATTGGTATTAGGTCTTCTTTGAAGGTCTTATAAATTCTGCACTAAAACCATCTGTCTCTGGGCTTTTCTTTGGTTGGGAGACTTCTAATGAGTACTGCTATTTCCATAGGGGTTATGAGACTGTTTATATAGTTTAACTGATCCTGATTTAACTTTGGTATCTTGTATATGTCTAGAAAATTGTCCAGTTCATCTAGATTTTCCAATATTTTTGAATATAGACTTTTGTAGTAGGATCTTGTCATTTTTTGAATTTCCTCAGTTATTGTTTTTATGTCACCTTTTTCATTCCTGATTTTGTTAATTTGGATACTGTCTCTGTGCCCCCTAGTTAGTTTAGCTAAGGGTTAATCTATCTTGTTGATTTCCTCAAAGCACCAGCTCCTAGTTTTGTTCATTCTCTTTGTTTCTACTTGGTTGATTTCAGCCTTGAGTTTGATTATTTCCTGCTGTCTATTCCTCTTTTGTGTACTTGCTTCTTATTCTAGAAGCTTTCAGATGTGCTGTTAAGCTGATAGTATATTATCTCTTCAATTTCTTTATGGAGGCACTTAGGGCTTTGAGTTTTTCTCTTAACATTGTTTTCAGTGTGTCCCATAAGTTTATCTATGTTGTGCTTTCGATTTCATTAAATTCTAAAAAAATCTTTAATTTCTTTTTTTTCCCCTGACCAAGTTATCATTGAGTAGGTAATTGTTCAGCTTTCCTGGGTACCTGGGCTTTCTCTTGTTTTTGTTGTTACTGAAGACCAGCCTTAGTCTGCAGTGTTCTGATAGAATACATGGGGTTAATTCAATGTTCTTATATCTGTTTGTTAAATTTTGTTTTGTTTCCAATTATATCATCAATTTTTGAGAATGTTCCATAAGTTTCTGAGGAGAAGATATATTCTTTGTTTTATGGTGAAATGCTCTATAAATATCTGTGAAATCCATTTGGTTCGTAATTTCTGTTAGTTTCACTGTGTCACAGCTTAGTTTCTGTTTCCATAATCTGTCCATTGGTGAGAACTGGATGTTGAAATCTCAAACTATTATCATTTAAGTTTCAAAGTATGCTTTGTGATTCAGTAATGATTCTTTTACAAATGTGGATGCCCTTTTGTTTGGGGCATAGATGTTTATAATTTAGAGTTCATCTTGGTGGATTTTTCCTTTGATGAGTATATAATATCCTTCCCAGTCTTTTTTGATAACTTTTGGTTGAAAGTCTATTTCATTGGGGTACTGGAATGGCTCCAACAACTTGTTTCTTGGGACCATTTGCTTGGAAAATATTTTTCCAGCCCTTTATTTTAAAATAGTGTCTGTCTTTGTCACTGAGTTGTGTTTTCTATATGCAGCAAAATGCTGGGTTCTTTTACCAATTTAGTCTGTTAGCCTATGTCTTCTTATTAGAGAATTCAGTCCATTAATATTGAAAGGTATCAGGGAACAATGATTTTTGCTTCCTGTTAATATTTTTTGTTAGGGGAAGAATTATGTTTATGTTTCTCTTCTTTTAGGTTTGTTGTGAGAAGATTAATTTCTTGCTTTTTCTTGCTTATGCTGGAGTTTTCCTTCTATTATCATGTATAGGTCTGGATTGGTGGAAAGATATTGTTTAGATTTGGTTTTGTCTTGGAATATGTTGATTTCTCCATTATGTTAATTGACAGTTTTGCTGGGTATAGTAGCCTGGGCTGGTATTTTTGTTGTTTTAGTGTCTGTATGACATCTGCCCAGGATCTTCTAATTTCATAGTCTCTGTTGAGAAGTCTGGTATAACTCTTACAGTTCTGCCTTTATATGTTACTTGACCTTTTTCCCTTACTGTTTTCAATATTCTTTCTTTGTTCTGTGCATTTGAGTTTTAATTATTATGTTACTGTAGGAGTTCTTTTCTGTGACCATCTGTTTGGTGGCTATAGGCTTCTTGTATGTTTATGGGCATCACTTTCTTAGGTTAGATAAGATTTCTTCTATAAGTCTGCTGAAGATGGCCCCTTGAGTTGGGAATCTTCTGTCTTTGTATACCTATCATTGTTAGGTTTAGCCTTTTCTTGTATCCTGGATTTCCTGAATTTTTTGGGTTCAGAGCTTTTTGCTTTTTGTATTTTCTTTAACTGTTGTGTCTATGTCTTCTGTGGTGTTTTCTATACTGGAGATTCTCTCTTCTATCTCTTGTATTCTGTTGGTGATGCTGACATCTGTGACTCCTGCTCTGTTTCCTAGGTTTTCCATCTTCAGGGTTGTTTCTCTTTGGATTTTCTTTGATGTTTCTATTTCCATTTTTTAGATTCTTGATGGTTTTGTTCAATTCCTTCACCTGTTTGATTGTGTTTTGCTGTATTTCTTTAAAGGATTTATGTGTTCCCTCTTTAAGGGCTCCTACCTGTTTACTTGTGTTTTCCTGTATTTTTTTTTTTTTTTGAGACAGGGTTTCTCTGTGTAGCCTTGACTGTCCTGGAACTCACTCTGTAGACCAGGCTGGCCTCGAACTCAGAAATCCACCTGCCTCTGCCTCCCAAGTGCTTAGATTAAAGGAATGTGCCACCACCGCCCAGCTTTCCTGTATTTCTTTAAGGGAGTTATTTATATCCTTCTTAAAGTCCTCTATCATCTTCATGATATGAGGATTTAGATCTGAATCTTGCTTTTCAGGTGTATTGGAGTATCCAGGGCTTGCTGTGGTGAGATAACTGAGTTCTGATGTTGCCAAGTAATATTTGTTTCTGTTGCTTATGTTCTTGTGCTTGCCTCTGTGATCTGCCTTTCATCTCCCCAGCAAGAATGCACGCGGACACCAGGATCCTTCTGCAGCAGGCATTTATTACATCTTTAAGAGGAAGACCCCAAGCCCCGAAAAGGCATTGCTTATATATACCCTGGATCGGCATGTTCACCTCTGATTGGCTATTTGCTCATTACCTCATGAGACGCCCTGGGATAGGCTGTGACTTGGCAAGCTCTGGCCCTTAGCACATGCACAGACTACTTGTTTACAGGGAGAAGACACTGGATGCCGGCGCCATCTTGTAATGGCAATAGCCAGCTTGGGTGTGGCTCTCTACATCTCCCCCTTTTTGTTTTAAATGATAGGCTCTGGCCGATGCCCCGTGTCTTAGGCTAGCTGATGTGCTGTCCATTACCAGCACCAAGAGATCGGTGGGATCCTTTGGATCACTACTCATTGGTGTGCTCCTGGTTTATGGTGTCAGCCTAATCCCCTCGTAGGGGCCAAAGGCAGTGGGCCTCAAGGACATATGGCAGTTTGACTCACTCTCCCATGTGCAATGGGATAAGACCTCATGGGGTACAAGAGCTAAGTCTCGCTGACCATTAGCTTTTAAGTATTTATTTTGTTTTTAGCATGCTGAACCAAATATCGGGAGAGGCTCCTTGTTCTAGTGCAGCAAATGCTTGGGCAATTACTACCTTGTCACGTTTTTTGTTGGGCTCTGAGCTTGCAAACCATCCAGAGAAGAAACACTAAGCCAGCACACAAGGCAACACCAAACAGGCCAATTCCCACCCATTCCTTAAGGAAAGAAAAGGCTGAAGAAATCCAGGAGGTAAATTTAGTAACTCCTTGAGCCAGGGACGGATCCACTCGAGTTGAATTGACAGTCACGATAGCCAATCTCAGCCGATTTCCTGTAAGATATTGAGACAACTATCGAGAGAGAGTAGCAGCTTGAGTAATACTTTGATATTGTATGGAAGTCACACACAAGCCAGGATATTTCCACTCTCAGCCTACTTGTGGTAACTGCCAAAGGGTATTTATTTGTTCTTACTCAGCTGCATCACGGCAGCTGCTTCCTGCATTGGTTAGTGGGCCTTCAAGCTCTCTACACATCTTCATCTAAGCCTCTAGTTATATGGAGTAATGGTGGCTTGGCATTCCTTAGTGCACTGTTCATACACTAGTTGTTTGATCAGCAGCATGGCTGCATCTGGATCACCAAAGATTCTCTCTGCAGCTTCTACTAATCTACCCACAAAGTCAGAAAACAGCTCTATGGTGCCCTGTAAAATTTTTGTAAGATTCTCGCTTACCTCCCCTTTATAACCAATCTGATTCACCTGCTCAAAGACTTGCAGTGGGTAACCAGTCTGTTGATTAGCAAAGCAACTTTGCCCCAAAAGTGTATCCCTATCCCAAGCTTGATTCCCAGCTGTGTGATTAGCGTCTGCCTGTTCATTAGCAAATTAAAGTGAAAGAGGCTGTGATCTGTAAGTACGGACTCAGCCAAGGACTTTATAACCTTAAAATCCAAAGGCTCATGAAAACACTGACCCTGTGCATCCTGAAAAACTGGATAAACAAGTGACAATTCAATTCTAATTGTAGGGTTGATAGTAGGCCCTGCATCCAACTCTCCTTCTCTGACTCTTCCGAATGCTCCTCCCCTATCTGCTTCAATGCTGCCTGGGAGTTCACTGCGGGCAGGGAAGCCGCGAGGTTCCTATTTCCCGCCTTCTTTTGCTCTCAATTTTGCCGCCTATCTGGATGGTACCTTTCCTCTCCACAGCAGGCCGCCTCTTCATCTAGGTCCTCCCCCTCGGAGGGACTCAGTTCTTCTAACTCAGAGCTATCAAGCCCCAAGACCTCTAGTTCCTTTACCGGATCCCTTCATATGCTTCTCTCTCAGGGCATCCTTTCCCTTATCTCTTGCTTCCGTGGGCTGAGCATTCTTGTAAGGGCCTATTTTCGTTTTAAGCATGCCTTTTCTTTTTTCTCTCTGAGCTCCTAGTCTCCTATCCCGCTCTGTTTCTGACATGTTGTCTTGTAAGCAAAAGGAAACCAAAAGAGAAAGAGAGAGCGCTAACAAAACAATAATGGAAGCTTCTAAACAAGGAGAAAAATGAAAGAGATCATGACCAAAAGAAAGATGAAGGAGATCAAGACCGAACATGCCTCTCAGAGCTTATCTTTGTCCTGCAGTTCTGAATCCTCCCCGTGAATGGGGGTCCCCTGGGCACCAGCAATAGTGAATTCCTGGGTTTCTCGGCACCAACTGTGATCCGGCTTTCATCTCGCCAGCACATGTGCAGACTAATGGTTTATAGAGAGAAGACACCGGATGCCGGAGCCATCTTGTAATGGTGATAGCCAGCTCGGGCATTGACACTTTATTTAAAGGCCTGGGTAGAGGTTTCCAAGGAACTCCACAGCTATACCTTACCACTGAGCTTGTAAAACAACTCTTAAGAAAATATAACAAAATCTCAAATGATAATATATTAAAAGAAAGACATAAGTGGAACATTTTGAGAATTTTATCAGAAATCAAATGAGGATGCAGATGATGCTCCTTACACTTTGACTCAGTGCATGGAGCTAGTGTTGAAGTGATTCCTGAGTCCAAGAGTCAGAGTGCTCCCTGGAGACCAGTTCTCTACAAGGCACCAGAAACTCAAGAAAAAGGAAGAACAAAGTATAGCTACTTCGATCCTTCTTAGAAGGGGGAAAAATACCCATGGAAGAAGTTACAGAGACAAAGTATGGAGCAGAGACTGAAGGAAGGACAATCCAGAGACTGTCCCACCTGGGAATCCTTCCCATAAACAATGACAAAACACAGACACTATAGTGGATGCCAGCAAGTGCTGGCTGATAGGAGCCTGATATAGCTCTGTCCTGAGAGGCTCTGCCAGTGCCCAGCTCACAGCCATCCATTGAACTGAGCACAGGGTCCCCAAAGAAGGAGATAGAGAAAGGGCACAAGGAGCTGAAAGGTTTGCAGTCCCATAGGATAAACAACAATATGAACTAACAAGTACCATCAGAGCTTCCAGGGACTAAACCACTAAAGAGTACACATGGTGGGACTCATGGCTCCAGCTGTATATGTAGCAGAGAATGGCCTAGTTGGTCATAAATGGAAGGAGAGTTCTTTGATCCTGTGAAGGCTCTATACCCCAGTGTAGGGGAATGCCAGGGCCAGGAAGCAGGGGAAGCTGGGTTGGTGAGCACGGGGAGGGAATAGAATTTTCTTTTTGAGTTTTGTTTTGTTTTGTTTGTTTTTTGTTTTTGTTTTTTGAGGGGAAACCAGGAAGGGGGATATCATTTGAAATGTAAATAAAGAAAATATCTAATAAAAAATAAAGAAAGACTATGAGGTGGCAACCAAAAGGTGGCTCTCCACCTTGCTTAGAAGAAGTCTGCTGCTTTTAGCTTTCACAGGAGGCTGCTACAGGGTTAACACTGTCAATAATGGAGATTCAACTATCAATAATATATCATATTCAAATAGCTTTGCAACAGCCAGCTCACTTTTAGAAAACTAGTTGCTTAAAGAATAATTAAATCAATTTAAAAATGTCGTGCAATACTCAAGACAGTGTTATTCATTTTGAGTATGAAAATATGATTTTAGCATAAATGTGCTAACTTATTCCTTATATGAATGAGTTAAAAGGAAATGCTCATAGTTCTAATGTATTCATAGAATTGCATTTTCTTTAATAGAATATTTTATAATTACAAAGTTTAAAATAATCCTAGAAGGAAACTACAAAAATGTGTATTTTAGAAACCAAATCATATAGATAGATAGATAGATAGATAGATAGATAGATAGATAGATAGATAGAAAGATACATACGTACATACATACATACATACATACATACATACATACATAGATATATAGATACAGAGCTAGAGAGCTAGACAGATAAATATAAAGATAAACAGATCAATGTGATCAATAACAAATCCATGTATAGATGATAGATGAATAAATATATGATAAAAACATAAAATAAATAAATGATAGATGATAAGTAGAAGAGAGATGAGATGTAGTTGATAGATGTCACTCACATATATGACAAATAGATACTTAAATGTATAGATAATATATATATATATATGTACATCTGTATATATATATATATATATATATGTACAGAAAGATGAGAGAGAGAGAAAGAGTGAGAGAGAAAGATAGAGATAGATAGATAGATAGATAGATAGATAGATAGATAGATAGATAGATAGA
>JADRCD010245255.1:0-10881 GCA_019843815.1 Montemys delectorum | reverse complement strand
TCTCTCTCTCTCT
Organism: Montemys delectorum; assembly: GCA_019843815.1. Lineage (NCBI taxonomy): Eukaryota > Metazoa > Chordata > Mammalia > Rodentia > Muridae > Montemys > Montemys delectorum. Next base: position 10,868 of record JADRCD010245255.1, on the reverse strand, counting down.
CTCTCTCTCTCTCTCTCTCTCTCTCTCTCTCTCTTTCTGTGTGTGTGTGTGTGTGTGTGTGTGTGTGTGTGTGTGTGTGTGCATGTGTCTGAGAGAGAGAGAGAGACAGACAGACAGACAGACAGAGAGAGACAGACAGACAGACAGACAGACAGACAGACAGAGACAAACAGAGACAGGGAGACAGACACAGACATAGACACAGAGACATAGAAACAGACAGAGAGAAACAGAGAAAGATAGAGACAGAGAAAGAGAGACAGGATGAGAGGCAGGAGAGAGAGAACATCAATATTATCAGATTTTGTTTACTAAAAAATTCCATAGCCATTGCTCTGGATCTGGCAGTGGGGATACTACAAATATAGTATGATCATTGTATCCAGGCATGGATTCCCAGAGTAGTAGATGACACAAAATCAAATCTTGCTCTGTCTTTACTACTTAAACAACAACAACAACCAAGTTAGAGGATCATACAGGGAAATGAGAGGCTAGCTAGCCACAGTGATAAAAGAATTTAGCTAGCATCTTCGAGGAATGCTTACAGTTACCTAGTAATCTTCACTCAGCTAGCCTGAAATGTTAGCTCAGATCATACAGTGTAATCCATCTGTATTTGTTAGATTATTAAAGGTAATTTTTTCCAGACTTTGTCTCATTAAACTATAAAATAATTCTGACTAAAGGCTGACTTGTCATAATTAACAAATACAAGTTATTTTGTGTGTGAAAATGTGTCCTTAGAAGCCTGATTTTCATCTGTGTTGTGGAGAACAAGTTTTATATTTACTTCCCAGAGATCTTTAGTTAAGAGTACTCAATAAGGTCATATTCCAAATGAGGCAAGTCAAGAATTCTTCCTATGGGGTTACAATCCCCGGCTCCTCCAGTCCATCCTCTGGCTCCCATACCAGTGTCCCTGAGCTCAGTCTTATGGTTGGCTCCAAGCATCCACATTTGCATTGGCCAGCTGCTGACAGAACTTCCCAAAGAACAGCCACACCAGGTTCCTCTCAGCAAGCACCTCTTGGGAATAGCAATAGTGTCATGTTTGGTGTTTGCAGACAGGAGAGACAGTCCCTGGATGTCCCTTCCTTCAGTTTCTGCTCCATTTTATGTCCCTTTTTTTTCCTTTGGTCAGGAATATTTCTGCTTTAAAAACTTTGAGATGGGTGAGTGGCCCCATTCCTCCACCAGGAGCCATGCTTAGCTACTAAAGGTGGTCTCTACAGTTTCTATATCCCCATTCACTGCACGTTTTGGCTAAAGTAATCACCATTGGATTTTGGGAGCCTCTCACTTCCCTGGCATCTGGGACCTATGAGTGGCTATCCCCAGTTCCTCATCCCCTATTGCTAACTATTTTTATTTGGTTTCCTGACCCTCTGTAACTCTCTCCTACCTTCTCTAGTACCTGATACTGCCCCCTTATTTCCTCTCCCTCTTCTCTCCCTCCTATGTTCCCTAATCTCTCCACTTCCCACAACCATGACATTCCCCCTTCAATACAGTACTGAAGCATCCACACCTTGGTCTTCCTTCCTCCTATGCTCCATATGGTCTGTGGGTTGTATCGTGGGCACTGTGAGTTTGGAGACTAATATCCATTTATCAATGAGTACATACCATGTGTGCTCCTTTGTGTCTGAGATACCCCATTCCATATGATATTTTCTATTTCCTTCCTTTTGCCTGTGAATTTCACGAAGTCATTTTTTTTTTCTTTTAATAAGTACTACTCCATTGAGTAAGTGTTTCACATTTTGTGTATCCATTTCTCTGTTGAGGGACATCTGAGTTGTTTCCAGATTCTCTGGCAATGATAAGTAAGGCTGCTATAAGCATAGTGGAGCATGTGTCCTTGTTATATGTTGGAGTATCTTTTGGGTATATGCCCAGAAGTGGTATAGCTGAGTCTTCAGGTATTTCCATTTTTCTCAGGAACTTTCAAATTGACTTCCAGAGTAGTTTTACCAGCTTGCAGTCCCACTAGCAATGGAGGAGTGTTCCTCTTTCTCCACATCTATGCCAGTATCTGCTATCACCTCTGTTTTTCATCTTAGCCATCCTGATTATTGTGAGGTGGGATCTCAGGGTCGTTTTGATTTGCATTTCCCCAATGACTTACGATGTTGAACATTTCTTTAGTTGCTTCTCTGTAATTCTATATACTTCAGTTGAGAATAATCTGTTTATCTCTGTACCCCATTTTTAATCTGTTATTTGGTTCTCTTGAGTCTAAGTTCTTGAATTCTTTGTATATTTTGGATATTAGCCCTCTATCAGATGTAGGGTGGGTAAAGAGATTTTCCCAGTCAGTGGGTTGCTGTTTTGTTCTATTGACAGTGTCCTTTGTCTTATAGAAGCTTTTCAATTTTAAAAGGATCCATTTGTAGATTGTTTATCTTTGACATAATCCATTGGTGTTCTGTTCAGGAAATTTTCTCTTGTGCATATGTGTTTGAGGCTCTTCCATACTTACTCTTCCATTAGAGTCAGTGAATCTGGTTTTATGTGGAGGTCCTTTATCCATTTGAACTTGAGCTTTGTACAAGGAGATAAGGATGAATTTATTTGCAGTCTTCTATATGCTGACTGCCAGTTGAACCAGCACCATTTGTTGAAAATGCTGTCTTTTTTCCACTGGATAGTTTTATCTCCCTTGTCAAAGACCAAGTGACCATAGGTGTGTGGGTTCATTTCTGGGTCTTCAATTCTCTTCCATTGATCCACCTCCCTGTTTCTGTACTAATACCATGCGACTTTTAATCACTATTTCTCTATAGGACAGCTTGAGGTCAGAAATGGTGATTCCCCCAGAAATTCTTTTATTGTTGCTATCCTGGGTTTTTTTGTTATTCCAAATGAATTTGAGCATTGCTTTTTCTAACTCTATGAAGGATTGAGTTGGAATTGTGATGGCGATTGCATGAAACTGTAGATTGCTTTTGGCAAGATGGCCATTTTTACTATATTAATCCTGCCAATCCATGAGCATAGGAGATCTTTTCATCTTCTGAGATCTTCAATTTCTTTCTTCAGAGACTTGAAGTTCTTATTATACAGATCTTTCACTTGCTTGGTTAGAGTCATTTCAAGATATTTTATATTATTTGTGCCTATTGTAAAGGGTATTAGTTCCCTAATTTCTTTCTCAGCCCATTTATCTTTTGATTAGAGGAAGGTTACTTATTTCTTAGAGTTAATTTTATATCCAGCCAATTTACTGAAGTTGTTTATCAGCTTTAGGAGCTCTCTGATCTACTCTTTTGGGTTGCTTATGTATACTATCATATCATCTGCAAATAGTGGTATCTTGAATTCTTCCTTCCCATTTTGTATCTCTTTGTTCTCATGTTGTTATCTAATTTCTCTGTCTACAATTTCTAGTACTATATTGAATAGATGGGGAGAGAGTAGTTAACTTTGTCTTGCCCCTGACTTTAATGTAATTGCTTTGAGTTTCTCTCCATTTAGTTCAATATTGATTATTCATCTGATGTATATTGCTTTTATTAGGTTTATATAAAGACATCAAATCCTAATCTCACCAACACTTTTAACATGAAGGGGTGTTATATTTTTTCAAAGGCTTTTTCAGCATCTAATGAGGTGATTGTGTCGATATTTTCTTTGAGTTTCTTAATATAGTGGATTACACTGATGGATTTCCATAAATTAGACCATCCTGCATTCCTGGGATGAGGCCTATTTGGTCATGTTGAATGATAGTTTTGATAGTGTTCTTGGATTCAGTTTGTGAGCTTTTATATAGTATTTTTGCATCAATATCCGTAAGGGAAATCCATCTGAAGTTCTCTTTCTTTGTTGGGTCTTTTTGTGGCTTAGGTATCAGTGTAACTGTGGCTTTATAGAAAGATTTGGATAGTGTTCCTTCTGTTTCTATTTTGTGCAGTATTTTGAGAAGTATTGGTATTAGGTCTTCTTTGAAGGTCTTATAAATTCTGCACTAAAACCATCTGTCTCTGGGCTTTTCTTTGGTTGGGAGACTTCTAATGAGTACTGCTATTTCCATAGGGGTTATGAGACTGTTTATATAGTTTAACTGATCCTGATTTAACTTTGGTATCTTGTATATGTCTAGAAAATTGTCCAGTTCATCTAGATTTTCCAATAATTTTGAATATAGACTTTTGTAGTAGGATCTTGTCATTTTTTGAATTTCCTCAGTTATTGTTTTTATGTCACCTTTTTCATTCCTGATTTTGTTAATTTGGATACTGTCTCTGTGCCCCCTAGTTAGTTTAGCTAAGGGTTAATCTATCTTGTTGATTTCCTCAAAGCACCAGCTCCTAGTTTTGTTCATTCTCTTTGTTTCTACTTGGTTGATTTCAGCCTTGAGTTTGATTATTTCCTGCTGTCTATTCCTCTTTTGTGTACTTGCTTCTTATTCTAGAAGCTTTCAGATGTGCTGTTAAGCTGATAGTATATTATCTCTTCAATTTCTTTATGGAGGCACTTAGGGCTTTGAGTTTTTCTCTTAACATTGTTTTCAGTGTGTCCCATAAGTTTATCTATGTTGTGCTTTCGATTTCATTAAATTCTAAAAAAATCTTTAATTTCTTTTTTTTCCCCTGACCAAGTTATCATTGAGTAGGTAATTGTTCAGCTTTTCTGGGTACCTGGGCTTTCTCTTGTTTTTGTTGTTATTGAAGACCAGCCTTAGTCTGCAGTGTTCTGATAGAATACATGGTGTTAATTCAATGTTCTTATATCTGTTTGTTAAATTTTGTTTTGTTTCCAATTATATCATCAATTTTTGAGAATGTTCCATAAGTTTCTGAGGAGAAGATATATTCTTTGTTTTATGGTGAAATGCTCTATAAATATCTGTGAAATCCATTTGGTTCGTAATTTCTGTTAGTTTCACTGTGTCACAGCTTAGTTTCTGTTTCCATAATCTGTCCATTGGTGAGAACTGGATGTTGAAATCTCAAACTATTATCATTTAAGTTTCAAAGTATGCTTTGTGATTCAGTAATGATTCTTTTACAAATGTGGATGCCCTTTTGTTTGGGGCATAGATGTTTATAATTTAGAGTTCATCTTGGTGGATTTTTCCTTTGATGAGTATATAATATCCTTCCCAGTCTTTTTTGATAACTTTTGGTTGAAAGTCTATTTCATTGGGGTACTGGAATGGCTCCAACAACTTGTTTCTTGGGACCATTTGCTTGGAAAATATTTTTCCAGCCCTTTATTTTAAAGTAGTGTCTGTCTTTGTCACTGAGTTGTGTTTTCTATATGCAGCAAAATGCTGGGTTCTTTTACCAATTTAGTCTGTTAGCCTATGTCTTCTTATTAGAGAATTCAGTCCATTAATATTGAAAGGTATCAGGGAACAATGATTTTTGCTTCCTGTTAATATTTTTTGTTAGGGGAAGAATTATGTTTATGTTTCTCTTCTTTTAGGTTTGTTGTGAGAAGATTAATTTCTTGCTTTTTCTTGCTTATGCTGGAGTTTTCCTTCTATTATCATGTATAGGTCTGGATTGGTGGAAAGATATTGTTTAGATTTGGTTTTGTCTTGGAATATGTTGATTTCTCCATTATGTTAATTGACAGTTTTGCTGGGTATAGTAGCCTGGGCTGGTATTTTTGTTGTTTTAGTGTCTGTATGACATCTGCCCAGGATCTTCTAATTTCATAGTCTCTGTTGAGAAGTCTGGTATAACTCTTACAGTTCTGCCTTTATATGTTACTTGACCTTTTTCCCTTACTGTTTTCAATATTCTTTCTTTGTTCTGTGCATTTGAGTTTTAATTATTATGTTACTGTAGGAGTTCTTTTCTGTGACCATCTGTTTGGTGGCTATAGGCTTCTTATATGTTTATGGGCATCACTTTCTTAGGTTAGATAAGATTTCTTCTATAAGTCTGCTGAAGATGGCCCCTTGAGTTGGGAATCATCTGTCTTTGTATACCTATCATTGTTAGGTTTAGCCTTTTCTTGTATCCTGGATTTCCTGAATTTTTTGGGTTCAGAGCTTTTTGCTTTTTGTATTTTCTTTAACTGTTGTGTCTATGTCTTCTGTGGTGTTTTCTATACTGGAGATTCTCTCTTCTATCTCTTGTATTCTGTTGGTGATGCTGACATCTGTGACTCCTGCTCTGTTTCCTAGGTTTTCCATCTTCAGGGTTGTTTCTCTTTGGATTTTCTTTGATGTTTCTATTTCCATTTTTTAGATTCTTGATGGTTTTGTTCAATTCCTTCACCTGTTTGATTGTGTTTTGCTGTATTTCTTTAAAAGATTTATGTGTTCCCTCTTTAAGGGCTCCTACCTGTTTACTTGTGTTTTCCTGTAATTTTTTTTTTTTTGAGACAGGGTTTCTCTGTGTAGCCTTGACTGTCCTGGAACTCACTCTGTAGACCAGGCTGGCCTTGAACTCAGAAATCCACCTGCCTCTGCCTCCCAAGTGCTTAGATTAAAGGAGTGTGCCACCACCACCCAGCTTTCCTGTATTTCTTTAAGGGAGTTATTTATATCCTTCTTAAAGTCCTCTATCATCTTCATGAGATGAGGATTTAGATCTGAATCTTGCTTTTCAGGTGTATTGGAGTATCCAGGGCTTGCTGTGGTGAGATAACTGAGTTCTGATGTTGCCAAGTAATATTTGTTTCTGTTGCTTATGTTCTTGTGCTTGCCTCTGTGATCTGCCTTTCATCTCCCCAGCAAGAATGCACGCGGACACCAGGATCCTTCTGCAGCAGGCGTTTATTACATCTTTAAGAGGAAGACCCCAAGCCCCGAAAAGGCATTGCTTATATATACCCTGGATCGGCATGTTCACCTCTGATTGGCTATTTGCTCATTACCTCATGAGACGCCCTGGGATAGGCTGTGACTTGGCAAGCTCTGGCCCTTAGCACATGCACAGACTACTTGTTTACAGGGAGAAGACACCGGATGCCGGTGCCATCTTGTAATGGCGATAGCCAGCTTGGGCGTGGCTCTCTACATCTCCCCCTTTTTGTTTTAAATGATAGGCTCTGGCCGATGCCCTGTGTCTTAGGCTAGCTGATGTGCTGTCCATTACCAGCACCAAGAGATCGGTGGGATCCTTTGGATCACTACTCATTGGTGTGCTCCTGGTTTATGGCGTCAGCCTAATCCCCTCGTAGGGGCCAAAGGCAGTGGGCCTCAAGGACATATGGCAGTTTGACTCACTCTCCCGTGTGCAATGGGATAAGACCCCATGGGGTACAAGAGCTAAGTCTCGCTGACCATTAGCTTTTAAGTATTTATTTTGTTTTTAGCATGCTGAACCAAATATCGGGAGAGGCTCCTTGTTCTAGTGCAGCAAATGCTTGGGCAATTACTACCTTGTCACGTTTTTGTTGGGCTCTGAGCTTGCAAACCATCCAGAGAAGAAACACTAAGCCAGCACACAAGGCAACACCAAACAGGCCAATTCCCACCCATTCCTTAAGGAAAGAAAAGGCTGAAGAAATCCAGGAGGTAAATTTAGTAACTCCTTGAGCCAGGGACGGATCCACTCGAGTTGAATTGACAGTCACGATAGCCAATCTCAGCCGATTTCCTGTAAGATATTGAGACAACTATCGAGAGAGAGTAGCAGCTTGAGTAATACTTTGATATTGTATGGAAGTCACACACAAGCCAGGATATTTCCACTCTCAGCCTACTTGTGGTAACTGCCAAAGGGTATTTATTTGTTCTTACTCAGCTGCATCACGGCAGCTGCTTCCTGCATTGGTTAGTGGGCCTTCAAGCTCTCTACACATCTTCATCTAAGCCTCTAGTTATATGGAGTAATGGTGGCTTGGCATTCCTTAGTGCACTGTTCATACACTAGTTGTTTGATCAGCAGCATGGCTGCATCTGGATCACCAAAGATTCTCTCTGCAGCTTCTACTAATCTACCCACAAAGTCAGAAAACAGCTCTATGGTGCCCTGTAAAATTTTTGTAAGATTCTCGCTTACCTCCCCTTTATAACCAATCTGATTCACCTGCTCAAAGACTTGCAGTGGGTAACCAGTCTGTTGATTAGCAAAGCAACTTTGCCCCAAAAGTGTATCCCTATCCCAAGCTTGATTCCCAGCTGTGTGATTAGCGTCTGCCTGTTCATTAGCAAATTAAAGTGAAAGAGGCTGTGATCTGTAAGTACGGACTCAGCCAAGGACTTTATAACCTTAAAATCCAAAGGCTCATGAAAACACTGACCCTGTGCATCCTGAAAAACTGGATAAACAAGTGACAATTCAATTCTAATTGTAGGGTTGATAGTAGGCCCTGCATCCAACTCTCCTTCTCTGACTCTTCCGAATGCTCCTCCCCTATCTGCTTCAATGCTGCCTGGGAGTTCACTGCGGGCAGGGAAGCCGCGAGGTTCCTATTTCCCGCCTTCTTTTGCTCTCAATTTTGCCGCCTATCTGGATGGTACCTTTCCTCCCCACAGCGGGCCGCCTCTTCATCTAGGTCCTCCCCCTCGGAGGGACTCAGTTCTTCTAACTCAGAGCTATCAAGCCCCAAGACCTCTAGTTCCTTTACCGGATCCCTTCATATGCTTCTCTCTCAGGGCATCCTTTCCCTTATCTCTTGCTTCCTCGGACTGAGCATTCTTGTAAGGGCCTATTTTCGTTTTAAGCATGCCTTTTCTTTTTTCTCTCTGAGCTCCTAGTCTCCTATCCCGCTCTGTTTCTGACATGTTGTCTTGTAAGCAAAAGGAAGCCAAAAGAAAAAGAGAGAGCGCTTGACCAAAAGAAAGATGAAGGAGATCAAGACCGAACATGCCTCTCAGAGCTTATCTTTGTCCTGCAGTTCTGAATCCTCCCCGTGAATGGGGGTCCCCTGGGCACCAGCAATAGTGAATTCCTTGGTTTCTCGGCACCAACTGTGATCCGGCTTTCGTCTCGCCAGCACATGCGCAGACTAATGGTTTATAGGGAGAAGACACCGGATGCCGGCGCCATCTTGTAATGGTGATAGCCAGCTCAGGCATTGACACTTTATTTAAAGGCCTGAGTAGAGGTTTCCAAGGAACTCCACAGCTATACCTTACCACTGAGCTTGTAAAACAACTCTTAAGAGAATATAACAAAACCTCAAATGATAATATATTAAAAGAAAGACATAAGTGGAACATTTTGAGAATTTTATTAGAAATCAAATGAGGATGCAGATGATGCTCCTTACACTTTGACTCAGTGCATGGAGCTAGTGTTGAAGTGATTCCTGAGTCCAAGGGTCAGAGTGATCCCTGGAGACTAGTTCTCTACAAACCACCAGAAACTCAAGAAAAAGGAAGAACAAAGTATAGCTACTTCGATCCTTCTTAGAAGGGGGAAAAATACCCATGGAAGAAGTTACAGAGACAAAGTATGGAGCAGAGACTGAAGGAAGGACAATCCAGAGACTGTCCCACCTGGGAATCCTTCCCATAAACAATGACAAAACACAGACACTATAGTGGATGCCAGCAAGTGCTGGCTGATAGGAGCCTGATATAGCTCTGTCCAGTGCCTGGCTCACAGCCATCCATTGAACTGAGCACAGGGTCCCCAAAGAAGGAGCTAGAGAAAGGACACAAGGAGCTGAAAGGTTTGCAGTCCCATAGGATAAAAACAATATGAACTAACAAGTACCATCAGAGCTTCCAGGGACTAAATCACTAAAGAGTACACATGGTGGGACTCATGGCTCCAGCTGTATATGTAGCAGAGGATGGCCTAGTTGGTCATAAATGGAAGGAGAGTTCTTTGATCCTGTGAAGGCTCTATACCCCAGTGTAGGGGACTGCCAGGGCCAGGAAGCAGGGGAAGCTGGGTTGGTGAGCATGGGGAGGGAATAGGATTTTCTTTTTGAGTTTTGTTTTGTTTTGTTTGTTTTTTGGTTTTTGTTTTTGGTTTTGTTTTTTGAGGGGAAACCAGGAAGGGGGATATCATTTGAAATGTAAATAAAGAAAATATCTAATAAAAAATAAAGAAAGACTATGAGGTGGCAACCAAAAGGTGGCTCTCCACCTTGCTTAGAAGAAGTCTGCTGCTTTTAGCTTTCACAGGAGGCTGCTACAGGGTTAACACTGTCAATAATGGAGATTCAACTATCAATAATATATCATATTCAAATAGCTTTGCAACAGCCAGCTCACTTTTAGAAAACTAGTTGCTTAAAGAATAATTAAATCAATTTAAAAGTGTCGTGCAATACTCAAGACAGTGTTATTCATTTTGAGTATGAAAATATAATTTTAGCATAAATGTGCTAACTTATTCCTTATATGAATGAATTAAAAGGAAATGCTCATAGTTCTAATGTATTCATAGAATTGCATTTTCTTTAATAGAATATTTTATAATTACAAAGTTTAAAATAATCCTAGAAGGAAACTACAAAAATGTGTATTTTAGAAACCAAATCATATAGATAGATAGATAGATAGATAGATAGATAGATAGATAGATAGATAGAAAGATACATACGTACATACATACATACATACATACATACATACATACATAGATATATAGATACAGAGCTAGAGAGCTAGACAGATAAATATAAAGATAAACAGATCAATGTGATCAATAACAAATCCATGTATAGATGATAGATGAATAAATATATGATAAAAACATAAAATAAATAAATGATAGATGATAAGTAGAAGAGAGATGAGATGTAGTTGATAGATGTCACTCACATATATGACAAATAGATACTTAAATGTATAGATAATATATATATATATATGTACATCTGTATATATATATATATATATATATGTACAGAAAGATGAGAGAGAGAGAAAGAGTGAGAGAGAAAGATAGAGATAGATAGATAGATAGATAGATAGATAGATAGATAGATAGATAGATAGA
>JADRCD010245254.1:0-10896 GCA_019843815.1 Montemys delectorum | reverse complement strand
TAAATAAAGCTTCTATGAACATAGTGGAACATGTGTCCTTATTACATATTGGAACATCTTCTGGGTATATGCCCAGGAGTGGTAGAGCTGGGTCCTCAGGTAGTACTATGTCCAATTTTCTGAAGAACTACCAAACTGATTTCCAGAGTGGTTGTACCATCTTGTAATCCCATCAGCAATGAAAGAGTGTTCATCTTTCTCCACAACCTCCCAGCATCTGCTGTCACCTGAGTTTTTGATCTTAGCCATTCTGACTGGTATGAGGTGGAATCTCAGGGTTGTTTTGATTTGCATTTCCCTAATGACTAAGGATGTTGAACATTTCTTTAGGTGCTTCTCAGCCATTCAGTATTGGTCAGTTGAGAATTCTTTGTTTAGCTCTGTACTCCATTTTTAATAGGGTTATTTGTTTCTTTGGAGTCTAACTTCTTGAGTGCTTCGTATATATTAGATATATCAGATGTAGGATTGTAAAGATATTTTCCCTATATTTCTTTAGATCAGATCCAATCTTCCTTGTCAAGATATCAGCAGTTTAGTTCATATGAATCAGCAACTGTATCTCAGTCCACTCACATACACCATTCATGAATCAACAATGGCAGTTCCATCCAAAAGAAACTGAAGTCCATGGAAGTGGCAAGAAGCGGCCAGAATACCACCAGTTCTTTGGTGCATTTTTTGATATAAAGTCACAACATGACCAGCAAGTAGTAGCAAATTGAACCAATATCACAAAGTGTCATCACTAAAGACCAGAATCAACAAAGCCTAACAATGACTAGCAATGAGTGGCAAAATACACCAATACCACACAACTACATCCACTGCTTGTTCGGTTACATTTATACCCTTTCCAAACATCACATGTTCTCTCAAGAGTTCGTTCTAGGAAAACATCACATGCCGTTTGTCAAGGTTGCTCCCAGGAAAACACCATGTATCTGTTCTTAGCAAAACACCCTCCCACATGTCTCCTTCAGCAAAAGTTCCTCTCATAATACAGGAAAATATCACGTGACACAAGTAAGTCTTCAAAGAACCTGGAAATGTCCACTTAACCCTCTGGTTTCTAATTTTTTTCATTCTCCTCTTCTGTAAAGTTCCCTGAGCCCCTTTTGGGAGAAATTTGATAAACATATCCCATTTGAGATTGAGTTTTCCAAGTTTTCTCATTCTCTGCATACTGTCCAGCCATGGGGCAGGAAGGAGCTTCTATGACGAATAAGACATTGATCTACAGGTGTAGCAGAATGTCACTTAGAATCATTTCAAAGACTTGTTCTTTAAGCAAGCAGAACAGTAGTAACTTTTTTTGGTCTAGATGAACTATCTAATCTCAAGGTTTTGGCCAACCAGGCAATATCAAGCATACAACCCAACCAGATGTTGGTTGGTTATTCCTGCAAGTTTTGTGTTACTTTTGTGCTGGTATATCATGCATACAGCTGATTACTATAGATAGGAAGTTTTGTAGCTATATTGGTGTTTACCTTTCTTTTTGGTGATGTACATAGTAATTAATTCCACAAACATTATTCAATTGGGGTAAAGACAACAACTTTACCCCTATTGAATAGCTCTTTCTGAGTTCACTGAGTTATGTAGGTATCCACTTCAGGATTTGGACCTTCCTGTCAGGTTTTTTTGTTTTGTTTTGTTTTGTTTTGGGGAACAGCCAATAGCCTTCGCAGAAGCTTGGGTTGCTTGGGGCATTTCTATGGGTCTCCTTTGGTCAACAACTCAAACGTAATCCATTTCTGGCACTTGAGGTTTCATTTGGCGGCAAGAGATTTCTAGTTGGGGATTTATCTAACTTGTTATTTGATAACTGCATATGTATTTCTTTCATAGATGCATATTTTCAAAGAAACTTCTACTTTAGCAGGATTCCATCTGACCCCTTAAATGGTGCTTAATTTTAGCTGTCGCTTTCTGTATTCCCTCCCTTTGCCCCCTTTACTCTGTCTGTCTGTTTATTTGTGTGTTTTTCTAATGCCCAGGCAGCCACCTTTAATTTGTTTATCCCATTTATAAACTTTTTATAAAAGTTTGGCAATTGTAATAATATATTATTAACCTGAGCATGCAAATGGAATATAATGGAAATTCTTGAGATATTCTCATATGAATATTATTAATGAATTTTTTTTACAAAAGAAAAAGATAATTTATTGAAGACAGAAGGGTCATTTCTTCATATAATGCCATAACTTAGAGATTTTAGAGATTGTTCTGAAATTTTAAAAGTAAATGATGAGATATAAACTCACACCTTTTACCAAAATTAATTCACAATAGATGACAGACCTAAATATAACTCTATGAAAGTGTTTGATGAGCTGTGAGACTATCAGTCTGTGTCTGTACCTGGCTTAGAATTTGCTATCTAATACAAGCTGGTCACAGACTCTCTGCTATCCCTAATTCAACCTCTAAAGTGGCAGGATTACAAATGAAAGCCATCATGCTTGGCTCATGCTTTCTAAGTAGTAAAAATAGGAGGCAGTTTAGAAGACCATGTAGTCAGCAATGAAATCTTAAAGTTTATTTATTTCAACTGTATGTGCTTTGAATGTTTTCCTGCACATATGTAAGTATACTAACGACTGAGGAGGCCAGCTAGTGCGAAGAGCTTCTAGCACTAAGGTTGGAAATAGTTGCAAGCCACACTGAGGATGTTTTAAATAAAATATCAGAAGTTGTATCAAAACAAAACAAAACCTAAAAGCCACAAATATAGACACACAAAAAGCAACTGTCAGTTTGAACCTTGCTAAAATAGAAAATATTGGCTCTTAAAAATAGTTTTAAAATCAGAACAAAAGACACAGACATATTTCATACTACATTTATGTTCAATATATTTGGAGAAATCTTGACAGAAGCAATAATAATTATACTCTCTGAGTCAAAAGAAAAAGACAGAGAAAGTTAACTCCCCCAATCAAGGAGGGTACCTGTTGGAAAAAGATAGGGCAGGTAACAGGACAGAAAAATAATGGTGAGTGAGATAAGGAATATTAAATATATATATGTTAAATTGTCAAAGAATATAAATACTAAAGAAAATTAAACCTAATAAAAAAGAGTCTTATAAGTAATAGTAGTAGATTTTCTTCCAACAATCATTTCCTCACTTGCCCTGGGTAAGTAGCTAGGTTTCTAGGTCAAGATATGATTACTTCCTACTGAATAGAACATAAGTCTAATTGTTAATAGTGCCAATATTGTATCTTTAAGGATGTCTTCCCATTTGGGTCATTGCTATAGTTTATAGGCATCATGGTTGGATAGGACTACTGATTGTTTCCCTCCCATAGAAGCTTACATAGTAGTTTCTGGTATTATGAAAGTAGACTGCAAGAAAGAGGCTCTCAGGTTAAATCCAGTCATTAATAGATTCAGAAATTACTGAATTTTTGGTCTGGAGTGAGTGGAATCTTCAGTAAAGTCTTACCTTTACTTTTGGGAGACAATCAAAGACAAAGGATAACAGCAGTAGCTTATATTGCTTTGAGAGTCACTTGAAGTACATTAACCAACAGCTCAAGCAAATGATTCTCATGGCTTATATTGGTTGTTTTTTGGTTTGGTTGGTTGGATTTTGTTGCTGTTGATGTTGCTGTTGCTGTTGCTGTTGCTGTTGCTGTTGCTGTTGCTGTTGCTGTTGCTGTTGCTGTTGCTGTTGCTGTTTGGTTAAATTGCATGGGGAACATTGTCAGTCCACTTAGCCCAACCTCAGTATGTTCAGGCTGCATTGTAGAAGAAGGGATGGATAGATTGGAAGAGCAAGAGGACAAGGAAATTTGTTGAGAGATGGTGTCTCATAGAAATGACAATGAAACTATATCCAGGATGCTTTAATACTATGGCTGTTTAAATAAGATATGAGCAAAGACAACATCAACAGACATGCTATTATGGAAGTGCAACATCATACAGTCTCCCATTTCTAGACAAAGAGCTAGGGCTGCTAATTAATGGCTGCTGAGTGATGGAGAACTAGCTTATCCTAGGGAGGACACCTCTAATTGGTTTATCTCTGAAGTAATATACATCCAAGCCATACTAAATGAATCCAGCATACTGAATTTACACACACACACACACACACACACACACACACACACACACTTCACAATAATAAAGAAAAGGAGGTTATCAAATTGAGAGGGAATATAAGAGAATGGGAGGGATTGGAAGAAAGGAACAAGGGACAGCACATGGAGGGAGGACTAGCAAATGGGGTGGAGTAATTATACTTGGATTTGAATTTTTAATAAAAAGATAAATTTTATAAACTATATAAAATATCTTATAAATTTCATCAAGATAAAAATGATAGAAATAACATTTCAAAAGTATTTCACCTCATCCTTAACTAGAAATCTGATAAATGAAATATAAACAGGTGTAACTGTACACCTATAAGGACAGAAGGAAATGAAAACAAGATTGACAATCACATGGTGGCTCAGTGCAAAGCAATGGGAATGATTCTTTTTCTCTGCAAAGAGCATAAAGCAATATTATAACTTCAGAAGACATTTCTCAGTGTATTACAAAACACTAATATAATCTTAGTAAATGAATAGCAACAATATTTGAAAGTTTTAATAAACTTATTTGAAAATCTGTGTCCACACACAATCTTCTACCTAAAACTTTACAACAGACTTGCTCACTCAAATTCATTGCATATTGACTATATTTTTGGAAAGATGAAATTTTATAGAAATGATATAAGTGTACTGGTTGCCGAGGGTTTCTTGACTGGTGCAATTGAAAGACAGGAAAATTTTAGTGAGGTATAATAATTTCATTGAAAAATTTTAATAGATATGTGAAACAGTACATTTGTCAAACCTCATAAAAAGTTATATACATTGAGAAAAACTCAGTGAATATTGGGGTGTTTAGAAATATAATACAGAATTGCCAGATCATACTAGTCATATTGTAATTGTATGAATTAATTGTAGAAATTTACTGGCTTAGTAATTTTGGAAATAGTAGCTCTCATATGTCTAAAAGTGAAAGTAGCTACACATAACAACTGTTTTTGAGTCAACAAAATTATGTGCCACAGGGCTAATGAGTAATACTTCTTTGATTGCTATATGTACATACTACACCTGAGATGTTAAAATAACAAATGATGAAACAGGTTTATGAAGACATTTAATGCTTAGATCTTAAGTAATATGGTTTGTACCAATTATTAACCTGACAAAACTACACTCACCCAAAAGACAGACTTTTTGTCATAGCCCTGGGCAGTTCTCTTTATTGAATTAATTAAGGTGGAAACTCCACTTATTGTTGGTAGCACTGTTCCCTGTCTGGGACCCTGGGTGGTATACATGGTGAAAGGGAACAGGGCAGTAGGTATTCCCTTGTCTCTGCTTCTTAAAGTAGGGCTAATACAGTAAAATCATATACCTAAAGCTACTGCCACTGTGACTTTCCCATCATGATGAGTTGTATTCTTTTATTTATAAAAGATTTATTTATTTAATGTTATTCACACACTGTAGTTGTCTTCAGACATACCAGAAGAGGACATTGGATCCCATTACAGATGGTTGTGAGCCACCATATGGTTGCTGGGAATTGAACTCAGGACCTCTGGAAGAGCAGCCAGAGCTCTTAACCTCTCAGCCATCCCCATGAGCTGTACTCTTGAACAATGTGCAGAAATAAATCCTTCCTCCCTTTAGTTACTTTGTCAGTTTGCTTTATCACATCATCAGAAAAAGAAACTAAGGTGAAGCTACAGTTCTAGCAATGAAGTTTTCCAATGTAAGGCTCAGAGCTCTTAGAAGAAATTTCTGGCATAGGAATACCACAAGAAACATAAAACAAGAGTGAAAGATTGTTTCGTACTATGATGTAAATGGACAACATAGGAAGAATGAGAATGAAACCAATGATCGACAATCTACAGGAGTCAAGTACATTTCAACAACAAAATCCACAACAATTTAAGTGACAGAGTTATGTGTAATAATGTATAATCATGAGTCAAGATAGAAAGTGAATACTTGTAATGTGTGCTTATATAAATATCTTGTATCTAAATAAAATAGATAATACAAGTCTTTTTCAGATGATTTCTAAGTAATTTATGTAAATAATTTTTCTTAAGAAGATGGAACCTAGGTCTCTAATCTTTACCTGTAGGTTTCAAGTAGTGAGTGCCTTCCAAGACCTAAGATATGTTTGAGTGGTGACGAGGAAACAGATGGAGATTAACCTCACAGTGGAGACATGAGGTGCTACCTGTTGAGGTCCAGGAATTATTCCATAGACTACCCAAACTAGTCAAGCAGAAATAGTTTATTGAACATACATCCCGGGACTCATCATTCAGGCATGCAGGTCAGACTCAAGTGCTAAACCTGTGACCCTGGCTGTTTCCCTGATGCAGCTTATAATCCACAAAAACTCATAGCAACCATAAACATAGCAATCATAAACATAACAGCCATAAGAGCTCATACACAGATGTAGAAAGTGTTGCCAGGAGGATGCGGTGATGGGCTCACGTACAAGCTTATTGTAGCTAACATAAGTAATAAAGCGTTTCTTACTGACCTTTGTTATGATTGACTCTAGAAGAGTGCGAGGATCTGGGGAATTTCCAAGAACACCAAAACATAGAATTTAACAAGCTTAATGGTTAACTAGGCATGAGAAAGATTCTCTGTAAGAATGTAAGATGGCTGAATATAGGTATAAAACAAAATGGCTATAGTGGTGTCAGAAATGTAGTGGCTACATAAGCCTTAACGTTACCAGAAGAATAAGAGGAAAAAAAATTTCCAACCATCCCATCTAGACATAGACTAAAAGGAAAGGACACATCAACTCAATGTAAGACGTAGGTTAGATCCTAGATTACAACTGTGTTTATATCTATGTAAGTTAATAATACTTTATCATTATTAGCCCATCAAATATGATACACAGCATTAATAATATTTGTAATTGATAATAATAGGTGATACTGTGACCAAGTTAGCTTGAATTAATTACACTTTCTGTAAAATTATCTCACATTAAATTTCCTGAAAATTAGATCAAAATATTTTACATAAAAAAATCATTTACATAATTATAGGGTATTTTTATATTTTTGAATCTTTTATTTGTGAAGGAAATGTTACTCTTAACTTTTAAATTGTAGTTGGCAGTATATGCATGAAATTAGGTGAGAGCACCACAATTTAACTATGATTATCTATATGTGGTAAAATTATAGGAAATTATGGTTCATTAACAAATATCTACATTCATAGTGTGAGCTAAAAATTATCTCCACAATCAGTAATTTTCACACAAACAGTTATTACGAGGAGGATAAAATATTGTCAATCAAAATCAGTCTTCCCCTGAGAACTATTCTAGCAGTAACAGTAGTTATTCAGATTAACCTCTTTGCCTTCTATCCTCAGTGGATACAGCTTTATTATTACATTGAAATGCCTCTAGGGATAACCTGAAATTTCACATAAATTTCAATTAAATACTATCTCTAGTACTTTCCTTGAATGTATAATTTTCCTGTGAGTAATGTAAAGACTTTACTATTGTTCCATGTATAAAGAAATCTTCCCATCCCCCCTTGTTATTATGTTTTATCTTGATGTCATTTGGAGATATTTAGAATCACCATGGAAACACATATCTGGTCACATGAGTTTCCAAAAAGACTTAACTGAAAATGGGAGAACGACCCAGATTGTGGGTGACACTATATTATGGCCACAGTATCTGTCCTGAATAAAGAAAGGAAAGTGGACTGAATACCAGTGCTCATCTCCAAGGAATGAAAACTGACACTCCTATCATCCCTGCTTGCTAAGCTTGAACATGCAATGTCACTTGCTGCCTCAATGCCCTGCTGCCATGCCTCCCCTACCATGATGGTCTGTATCCCCTTAAAATACAGGACTAAATGACACAGCTTACTCTCAGGTTGCATCTTGTCAGGTATTGGGTTACAGCAAAGAGAAGGATGACTAACACACACATAACGCTTAGGTCTCACACATAACAGTTTCATAGGATAAAGAGAAAAGAGAGACAGCTAATGATAACTTAGTACTTGGCAGCAACTAGATGACAGGTTGAAAATGGCCTAAAAACCTACTGCCAGGGCTTGGCACATGCACCTTTCCTTACTGCCAGGAGTGACTAATGTTTAGAAGGAAATGGAATCCAGGATACATAAGAATCTTATTTCCCAGTTTCTAGTAAGTCAGTGTGACTAGTTTACCACCTTTTCTATTTTGCAGGCAGGTGTCCTACTTCACTCCTTCCCCACTCTTATTTGATAGGGTCTTATTTCTAAATCATACTTCTGAATTTATGTCTGGTCTAGTCCAAATGAATAAATCTTTTTAGTCACATCATTTCCAATACACATTTTATTCTCTGAAATATTGGAAATCTGTTCAGATCCCTACGGTATCTCCAGTAATATGAGTTCATCTCTTTTAAATGATTCAATGGAGAAGAATATTGGCCTTTTAGTGAATTGAAATCGTTCTAAATACCTAAAACCTATTATTAATTATCCGTAAAACCCAATGAGAATGTGTAATATAAATCAAATTACTACATATTAAAAGGAATTTGGGATTTGTGAAATTATTTGAGTTACTCTGTTGTGAGGTGTATCCTACATGTCAAGCACTGACCTTTATATGAACTAGTTCAAGTAATAAGTATTCTATAAGGTCTGTATGCCATTTAAAAGGAAGTCTGGAACCTAGAAGTTACATTGTATTACACTAGAAAGTATATTATTAAAAAATTCTTATCACAAAAAGAAATATTAAAAAAATACATTGAGTGCAGAAGAAAACTTTCAACCCTGATCAAAGTAGAGAAGCAACCAATAACATTCTAAGATAGCTCTGAGTATCTGGAAAACATTCTACATTCAAATCTAAGAACTTTTACAGGGATGTTCCAATAACTTTAGGTGAGGTCAGCACAGTCTGAAGTTTACAAATTTCCCAGTCAACTGACTAGTAAATGCCACAGACAGAGACTAAGCTAAGTAGAGGGAAATATTTGAACATTTATACGTGCATGGAGTTATTTCCCCTTGTTTTATCTTGTTTCAATTAAACATGGTTAAATAAGTATATAATGTACATTGAGTATATTCTCCTCATAATACCATCTTTCCAACTTCTTCATTCCTCCCTTTAGTCTACCTTACCCTGCAGGAAATTTTACCTCTATTACTTGTTATACATACATGGCAGAATGGTTTCTTTGTACATGTAAAGCATAAGACTAATAAATGAAAAAAAAGTAAGGCTTACCTTTCTTGTATTGACTTAATTTGCCTAATATTTTTATATTTAGTCATGTCCACTGCCCTGAAAATATATTACTTGTGTTTCTTTTGATTTGCATATATAAAGTGTATTTCCTTTATTCATCTTTTATTGTTGAATACTTAAGTTGATCCCATGCGTTAGAGCTTCAGCAAAAACTCTGTATGACACCAAAGTATTTCAAGGCCTGTGAGAATTTAAGCATGACGTCTCTGTGCCAGGTATGGATACCTACTGGATACAGTTGTGAATCCATTAAACACCCACAGACTTTCCTTACAGAGAGACTCACATATTACTATATGTAGAATATAGTTTTAAAACTATTTTATTTCAGAAGGTAATGCAGTAAAATAGGTATTGAGGATCACAAATGGTTATTTGTTTCTTTGTGGAAACATTCCAAACATGGCCAGAAGGATGTTTTTGTGAATATCTGAACAACAGAAAACTAACCATCCTGGGATTGTGTTTCAGTTATCAATAAGCAGGTATTTTGAGTTGATTTTTGTTGCTGTTTATGTTTGTTTTTGTTATTTTTATTACATTTTATTCTGTTTTGTTTGCTTTTTTTGAATCAAATTTATAAAGACTTAAAGCATTACTTTTCAAAATTAATACATATTTTTATTACATGTTCAAATGTCTTTTGTACATATAGTATACATAATATAACTATATATAATATATCCCTTTATGAAGAAAAGGAAAATTAGGATGTTTGTCTGTAGCATGTTGCTATCATGTATTACCAATCTAAGGTTCATGTACCATATGGTACCATATGGTACCATATGGTAGCTACAGCTGTAACTCAACATAAAATTGTAAACTTAATACAAACATTATTGAATATTTCTGCATTTTTCTGTAGTTTGATTGTGGGGAACTTTGCAAATGATAATATTGTGTCAAACTGTGGAAAAATTGGACACACCTCCAATCAGTTATATGGAAAAAGGCTGAAGAAGAATTTTTATAGATACATAATATTCATACTTCTTAAATTAACTAAATATACTGCTTCTCTTACTTCAAATAGCAGTTTTGATGTATCAACGGATCACTAAGTCAAAACAGGTGGCCACCCCTATATAATTGCCTGCTCTTTTCAGTATTAATAGTTCATTGTCTGTTTATCTCCTGATGTTCACTTGAACATAATCTGATAATAATCCCCCCCCCAAGAAAATACTCAGTAGAGAAGGAAGAAAATAAATGTAAACTGTTGAATGGAGAGGCCTTCTACAGATACCTATATTGTAAGAGTCAATGATATTCATATGCCTCATCTTAAAAATTCCATGAGGCAAATAACTATTAAAACTCATCCACCTGGAATGGATATTTAGATATTGATCTCAGGAATAGGCATAGTGAAGTCAAGGAATATAAAATGACTGTAGCAGTAGTAGGAATGTAAATCCAGAAATACATATACACATTATACTGATAAAGAAGAGAGCTAGGTAGGGAGGGAGAAAGAAAGACTCTCTCTCTCTCTCTCTCTCTCTCTCTCTCTCTCTCTCTCTCTCTC